>LDEF01000010.1:106541-297808 GCA_001455505.1 Leptographium lundbergii
GACGGGATCCCGTGCTTTCCAATATCTATGGCCGTACGTGATAGATGGTGGTAAGGTAGGGCCTTATATTACTCCGGTAAAGCATTGGGACTTGCAACACAGCCTTGCATCTCCATCGGATAGTCGACGAAATGCACCTGTTCCTTAATGCCTCGGCGGCAGCAGCGAGAAGCCCAATAGGAGTCAATTTAGCCCGAAATACGGGACGGATCTACAAGCAAGCGACAGGTCGCTTTGGAGACTGAAGCTAAGCAAATGCCTTTAAACATTATTGAATCTAATACCTTTTTTTTTTTTTTTTTTGGGGGGGGGGGGGGGTTTGTACACTGCCAGAGGCAATTAATGGAACCAGAAGAAGGGCACGTTTTGTTGCGAATAAAACTCGGCTCAATTCCGGTGTATGATGCTACTTTGCTGAAATTTGTGTACACGCTCTTTGCCACCGTATGAGTATGATAATCACCGTAAACTTGCTGCTGTGAGATTCCTAACATGGCAATGAGACAGCAGAAATATTGACCCATTAGTATAACACCGTACCCGATGGAGTCGGAGTGCCGCTTTATCTGCCTTTTCTGGCCTATGTGCTGTCTGACTTTCCACTTCAGTCAAAGAATAGGATCAACCCTCCTTTATTCATACTGCTCCCATGAATACGGATTATAGACACGAGAGTTAAATGTTCGCGGCTGAAGGACCGCCACAATACGGAGTACTTAATAGGAAAACACAAATATGTCAAAGAATACTCGAAATCATAACAATGAAATTACAGGTTCAAAACAGCAAAGTCTATAGCTGTTTTGTTTCTTTTTTTCTCTCAACATAACATAAGTAAGATACATACTGACCATTGTTTGTATTCGGAACGTGTGCGTAAATTGCCTTGCATATGTATTGGAATATTGCAGGCTTGCAGTCGACTCTGCCAAGGGTACTTAGAAGCCCTTACGCGACGCATATCCAATGCAACTTTATTCAGCAGTAAGAGATACCGTTTCTAGCCCCGTACGCTGTTGGCATATGCACTCATGGATATTTGAGGGCGACATTTTTTTTTTTTGTTTGGGGGGGGGGGGGGACTCGAAGCTTGCCCATCAGCATCGCTCTGCTCAGCACAGCTAGGGCACCGGTGGCGAATACAAAAAGAACATTGTTATGCCGCAACACGGCAATGACCGGGCATGCTTTGTTCTTGGATCATTATGTTCTCGCGCCGTCGCATTAAGATCTTTCGATGGCTTGTCAACTTCTCGAACAGGGCTTGCTACATGCGACGTAATTTCACGCATGTGCAAACGCAAGTGCAGTACCAAGTCTTGTCGGTCTTCACATCACCGGCTCTATCTAATTTATCTATGGAATGTAATCCGTACTCCGTAACTCCAGATAAATGTGGCCATGTGTTCACACACCGGTCTTTTCGCTTAGAATGGTCCACTTAGATTATTCGAAATAATAGTTCTCAAACAATTTGGGCGCTAATTCGGGCTTCCAGATTTGCATTCAAATAATGATATTCTGTTGTGTGCTACGGAGTACACCCCATGATTCATTTTGTGCGATGCGATCTCGGAATTGGGGTGGGAAAATCGAGAAACAAGAAGGGATAGCTAGCAATTACGGAGTAGGCGTTGGCAAGTGACGCGATGTGCATGCGCTCGGCAGCCTCATGGTTGTGGGCCCTCGTGGTCGGTGTGTTTCGAAAGAATGGAAACTCCACCAATGGAGGGCGAAAGAGACGAAGATTATCGATCAGCGTAGGCTAATACACCGGTAAGGTGGCACAAGGTTTAGCTGGAGCAACACTCCCAAGAAAACATGCAGCTGAGCCAATTCCACGATGCCTGCTCCCTCACTTGCCCCATAGCAATTTAATCTACTCCGTACTCCGTACGTATATCTTTGGGATTTTGTTGGACTGAGAGGCAGAAACGAAAGGCCACTTTGTAATATGGCTGGGGCATTGGGTAGGTTATACGCCTCTAGTTGGGTACCTATGCTGGCTCCGATCGCTTAGGGTTTTACCGACAGTAACGTCGTCCAGTTGGATAAGCGGAAAGTGAGGCAATTGAGGACTGTGGGCAACCTCGTAGGCACTTTCTTGCCGAAGTACGGAGTAATGTATGTCACCACTGTTTTTTATTTAGGGACTGTAACACGCTGCTAATACAAATGCTATGGAAACAAGACCTGCCAAATCTTACAAAGGCGCACAAAAATATCGAAAATTGAGACGCATTGTAGAGAATGTACTGTACGATGACATCAGAAAAGCTTGACCATGTATGGAGTCCTCTGCAAGTTCAAATGTCAACGGCTATGTGCACGGAGGATTTCCGGTTTCGGTATTCTCGTGTTTGTGCCGATCACTACGGAATAGCTTCCTTTTACGGTGGAAGACATGGGTAGCAGCAGGCTAACATGGACTAAACAGATATTTTGGCAGCCGTTTTTCTACGCTTGTTGCTCGGCCCGGTATCTTAGTATCTCAGCAGTAGCCTCAATACTTAAGAGTCTCTTATTTTAAAAGTGGAAATGACCTATTGAGTATCATATGTACAGGTCGAGCACCGGCGAACTAATGCAAAACCGCATATCAATTCGCTTTCTCAAAATTACTCGTATCTTAGAACGGTTCTTCGGCGTCTACTCCGTATTATGTGGCGCTAGTTCTCCAGAATCGACTAGCTTTTAATAAGAGGCGTGAACGGTGTTGCACACGAGGCGCAGTATCTTACATATCTTACATAGTCTGCGGTAATGGCGGCTTTCTTAAACTATTATCCCCAGCGAGCACGTTGACCGTGGTACAGAAATGCGACCACTTCATTACACACAACCTGACAAAATATAATATTTTTGATAAGCCGCGACATGATTGGTCTAAGGAAAACGGCCGCCTCGAACATACATAAGGCAGATAATGCATTTCTCCCGAAAAGCGGCCAAAGGGAAGAGAAGAGAAACGAGAAACAGAGTTTGTCTTCGGGCCGGAAGGCGGGATAAGAGGGAGGCAATAATAAAACTCGGCGAAGGGCCTTGAAGATTGTACAGATAGCAGGGGGGGGTTCTTGGCGTTGAATCCCATCGGCAAAGAAGAGGTCATTTTTGGGCGCAGCCTGAGCTGATATGTCGTATTCTTCCACAGCTAAAAACGAGAGCGCATACGACGTAGATTAGAAGTCAAGAGCTTGCGACGTACGAAGCTATCCCCAGTTTCCAGTCCCTGTGTCTATTAGCGCTAAATACCCGTACTTCTTTCATCGCCTCCGTGCCAATGAGAGAAGCGTATCATATATCGTGAGAAAGAGATTGTGGGCCATATTCGTACTCGTACTGCCCTACTTTGGACTAACTGATTTTATGATCTCAATCCTAGTGGCAGAGAGCGAAATACGACGTAGTATCTTACGATTGGTCTTCGGATACCTCCGCAAGGCTTCCCAACCGTATGGATAGGTGTTCCATCAATATGGGGCTGCGAAGAAAGCTTTGCCCTGGAGTACCCTCCCCAGCTGTTATCGAAGTGGGCCGGCAGGATTGCTTGGCATTTGATAATGTTTTGTGAACAGCTCGGATTACCCACCGTTTGCGACAGTATCAGCGCTAATAATGATTTCTCAAGAGGCCAAAAATGATATTTCCACTCTGTTCTCGTCGGCGAATCCGAAGCCAGAAAGAGTGGATTTTTCGTAGAACTGATGTAATATGAGACGGCTGGTATTACGAGAAGCCAAATCATGCCTGATATTGCCTGTTTCTACGTCTCGACATGTGGTCTCTCCAGTGTTACGGCAATGCGCAAGTGAGGCAGTGCGACATATCGTACTATTTGCATTGTTGCTGAACGTGTGGAGGACCACGAAAAGCCGGTCGTTACGAGTGGTGAGGTGGCCATCCAGCAAGGTCAACCACTGGATCGTTGTGGTTCCTTGGAGGCAAACTGCATTGGGCTCTGTAGATGGCACCAGTCAACATGGTTTAACCTGTGCATAGCCGATGTCCAAGTAGGGCTCCTGCCGCGTAGGCCTTCCCATCTCTCTCTTCGACGACGGGACTCGCCGGAACAGGGCAGATCAGTGCGCGAGGCCATTGATGACTGATGGGGGTGCCAATGGCCGCCGATTATTGGCAACGTTCATCAGACCGACACCTGCCGTGGAAGGGCGGCATTAAATGCACCCCGTTATTAGGCAATGATCCACGCCGCTCATTCCACAGTCCACGTGGGATGTAGTCTTCATATTTGTGCACATGCCTGACAAAGACAGCATGAGAAAGCCACTGCATAATGGTAAGGTACGTACGAGGAATAGCTCAAGGCTAGCCATCAACGTCTTGTCATGTCACATTGAAGAGGGGAAGAGCCGAAACAGGAAAGGGCGTGTTTGCAGGACACATTTTACCATGGCAAGGACGATAATCGTGTAAAACCACACGTACGAGTGATATGAAATAATCAGAAATGGATAGCGCAAACGGACACGATCGGCGAGGACAGTTTGCCTATTCCTTAAATGGCTGGCTGTAGGGGGGAGTCTGGCAAGCAGCGATAGAGGTGGCTGGCGCCTTCCTCCCAAGGTTGCTGGTGTCGCCAGAAGCAGCCGACAACGCCGAAAAGATAAAGGACTAATAATAGCGAGGTGCTACTGCAAGGCAACCAGGCACAGGTAGAAAAGTAAGATGCGCACGTTGTCTATGGAGTACTCTCGCAGGCAGCAGCAACAGATAGCACTTATCTGCTGCGGCTGCGTGCAGACGGGCGCCCCCACTACGACGTAAGAAGACGAAAAGACCTTGAGACGACGACGTGGAGGGTAGGAACAGGAACTATGCCGTAAATCGAACCGTGAAATGGGCTGTTGGCCTTGTCAGATACAAGGGGGTTCCAGCCATGTGAGCTAATTTTGTCCACACTACGGAGTGTTACTTCCCCTCACTACGGAGTAAGATACGTTCGTCTGCTCTTTCCCTCGCCGAGAAAAGAATGTTACTTTGTTTCTCCGTATAGCTGTGACTTATCCGTCGCTGCTTGGACAAATAAGAAGCCACGCCTGCCTGTTCTCGTGACCTGTTTCATCTGTCCAAGTAGCTCGTACTTCCGTCATCTCCCAATGGCACACACCGCTAGGCTGCGGCCAAACCATTTCGCACAACCCAAAAGGCCGCTACATTCACATTCTCCGCCCTTTTTTGTCTTGTCGTTGGGCAAGACATCATTTTATCTCCCTTTTTATCGTCGTGCTTTTAGACCCCCCCTTGTCGACTGGAAGGGCCCACATCTAGCAATGCGCTGAGTGACGACACCAATTCTTCATGTCGATGACTCCTTTCGTGCTCTGCCCCCGGTCAATGTGATGGCCAGCACGATAAACTGGGAAGAAAAAATATGCTGGAAAATACAAAGCTAGCTGTATTTTCCCCTCCGACTACGAGTAAGATACATATCTTACAAAGCCTCTAGCCTCCTCATTGAGCTCACACCCGATTTATATAACAGCCCAATTCACTGCCTCGCTCTCTTTCTATATAAGCCCTCATCTCCCCTGATATTTCTCTTCATTCTCCTCCAAGCTCCTCCATATTCTCGTATCAAACTCTTTACCTCCTTCGCAGACGGCAGAGGTTCCAACTACTCCATCTCTTCCCATTGCATCTCACTTTGCACACTCTTCTTACGAAGCCACCCCAAACCAATTTGCATCATGGAGATCAAAGAGGCACAAGAGCTCGTCAACTTTTGTTGCCCCTATTGCTGCCGTGCTGGCGACTTGGGCGTTCACGACTTCTGTGGCAATGGCCAGGATGGATGTCACAAGTGCTACAGACATTGAGGCAGACCCCCGAGTGCGACACTTCCATTGGCAGGAGAGAATCAGCTGCCTCGTCTCGACGAGTGGCTAGCCTCTGAGACACACACATCAGCACTATGTCGGCACGTCTCTTCCGAATCGGGACACTCGCAGGCAAACAATCAAAACAGTAGCAGCAGCTGCTGCCGAATATGAGCTCTAACAACTGCACTGTCCCCTACTTCTGCATCTATATGCACCTCTATGCGTCTTCGCACCGTGCCTAGCACCTCTCTCTTGCGTGTTCGGTCGTCCTCATCTTTGTCATCGTCATTTCACCCACGTCCTCTCGCCAATCAGGCCACAGGCCTAGACAAGGTCAGCTCCGCTCACCGACAGTTGCCAGCTTGTCCATGTCGAGCAACAGGCACCATTCATCAGCCGTGTTGGAGAATCCCTGGTTCAGCTTTGTGTGCCATTATTTCTTTTTCACTTTGTCCCCCTCACACGCGCCGTCCCCTACCGTTCCATCTTTACCTCTTCTGCATTTGACCGGCCGGATTCCTCTAGGCGCCCCACCGCGAGGCTGGATCTTCGTTCGCATTGCCTTTTTGGGCGATCTTCTTCCCTTGCCCTTCTTTGCTAGTCTGTCTTTCGCCTCGTCTTTCGCTGTGACCCCTGATCTAGAGCGCTGGATAAGCCTGGGGCAGATGGGGCGTGGTGGATGCAGACATATTATGCGGTTTTTTTATGGCTACAACACTGGCTGAGAACAGGCAGCACAGTCGCAGTGTCGCTTGGCTATGCATTGGGCCATTTCATCTTGTCCTAATGGGGCTTGAGCTGCAACACAGTTGTCATCTTTCCACAGTTCTGGGCTTGCTTTTCCGGCACATCTCTTGTTTTCTTGTTTTTCTTCTCCTAGCCTGTCATCATCTACCTGTTAGGCACAGTGTCCGGGGGTATATGGATATGCATGGGATGGAATATGCAGGACTATTGGGATATAGCCGCACTGGAGTCACAAGCAATACAGAACATCTTACTCGACGGGGTACGTACGTTCGCTTGGCATTTTATAGGGAAGGAGGGAGTATTTATGACTGTTTGGTATTTTCAGATACTTGATTTACTACTTATCAACTGTCTTTGGTTTCTATCTTGTGTTTCAGATGTATCTTACACATCAATATATTCAAGGTAGGAGTACGGATTACAGATTACTGCAGGTGCACTGTAAGATTTCGCCTACCCACACTGTCAACACACACCTCTTTATCGGGTCACAAAACTTTGACCGGTAGAGAAATTGCAGGTCTTTGTTTTGTTTAGCTTTGGACCAACTTATACTCCTTGAATGCTTCGAAATTCTAAGTCAGTGGAGAAGTGGGCTTTGGAGTATATTACTATATTTCTGTTTCCTGGCTCCTCTAATCCGCATACTCCAAAACACAACGCCGTCCATTTAAGGCTAGCTAGCTGTATTATGATAAATAGTTTTCGGAGAAGATGGCATTGTGGCTACGTCTTGTTCTCTCATAGGGACATTGGATAACTCGTACCTAGTCTCTGGTGTTATCGGAGACCTCTGCATGACTGTGCTTTTTAATCCTAACCATTTTCTTGCAAGATACTAGTACCACTCACTCTGACATCCCTGAATCATGCATTTGGTCATGGGTGTAATACTACTCATGTTGCCAATTTCGTCCATCGATACGCAGAACAAGTTAGTTCACCCATGCACGTGTCGGTATTTTTTATATCTCCTTTATCCGGCAAGTCAACTGCATCGGTTGCGTAATAAAACCCATGTAAGAAGGCCTTCCGGGCCTCCCGACCCGCTCTGTATATTCTCCTAAGTAATCTTCTTCTCATCTCCCCCTTCTCACCGTTACCACCTCTTCCAAGGTTGCATCTACTCGATCAGGAAAGTATCTGCCGCTGATTTGATTTCCTTGGAAAAGGTGACCTCTTCGCCCATTTCCAGCAGCTCGACCGACGTAACCTATTGTACGAACAGTTAGAAACCCGACGAGATAGAAATATAACAGAAAGAGGCAAACTTACATTGACGTCCACAAAAGGCGTTGACTTAGAGAAGCGAATTTGCATGGGAAAGAACTCGTTCTCGTCGTCCGTCTGCGCTTCGAACTCAAAGGTCCCGCTCGGATTGCTCTCATCCACCGAGCCGATAGACCACTCCAGACAGTCGCCGGACACCTCGTAATTGGCATCAAAGCTCGAGACTGAGGGTTCCGCACTTGCGTACGGGATGACCACGCTCACATCCTTGAGTGAGTCCCCGCCGGTGAGCTCATACTCGACGGTCAGAGTGGAGCTACCGTCACCACCCTTGTTCACCCAGACGGTGAAGCTGATGGGAAGTGCCGACGGGTCCTCTGTCTTCGGAGCCGCCCGCCACCGCAGCACGCCAACGGCCTGGTTGACAGGAAAGCCCTTCGCTGTGTTGCTCATCTGTATCACCTTGGTCCCGTTGAACAAATTGCGGTCGACGTTGGGATGTGTCCGGAACTGTGCGCCGTATGTTGGGTGCGCATCAAGGTTGAGCTTGATCTTAGTGAGTGATGAATCGGACACGCGCAAGGTGAGATCGCCGGTGATGGCAAGCGAGTTCACACTGCCATCACGTGACAGCTTTGCGTTGATCGCCTCGTTGACGGTGATGTGAATGGCGTCGTGGTCCAGTGCGGTCGACAAATGTCCACTGGCACCCAGATCGGCTGCTGGTGTCGCTGCTGGGGCGGCGGCTACGGGAATCTCGGCCTCGGGCCCCAATTCGCCGCGGACACGCTCGAACATGTCTGTAGTCTTGGACTTCTTGCCCAGTTGCATTCCCTTGCCCTTGAGACCCACTGCCGGACTAAGAGGGTTCATGCCAAATTAGCCTTTCATGCCATTATTTGACCACGGTTGCAAAGCGGCTCTCCTTACCGGGCCTTCTTCTTCTCGGCCTCGTACGAATCGTACGAGTCCGTTGCCGTGCTCTGTGTTGGGGCGTTGTACGTGGGATAGACCGGAGTGCGAGGTGCACTGCTAACGCCTCGTCGTGCCGTATCCTTGCGTTGCATTTCCAACTGCTTGGCTTTTCGTTTGCGCTCCTCCGTAGCCTCGAGTTCTTTGTTCTGTTTGGAGACATCAGCACGACAATCGATGACCGACGTACGTATAATGACAAAAGCGGCATCCATACCCGCGCGATGATTTCTTGTATGCGCTCCTCATGACTCTCCATTTCCAGGAATGTCTTGATCTGGCCGAGAGTCAGGTTTTCGCGGTACCCGAGGGTCACCAGCTCGTCAAAGGCGCTCAGAAGCTCGTAGGCATTGCGTAGGATTTCACGCTCGTCGAGGCTCTTGCACACGCTCGATACCACCTGTGCGAAGAGGTGTAGCGAATCGATGTCCTGCAGGATGTTGGACTGCAGGTTGGTGATCAAAACCATGTACAGTTCGTCCAATGGCTGGTAAACGAAGCGAACGTTGTCCTGTTCGACAGTTGTGTGCTGCGTGCCGCTGTCGGCTAGCTTGGGAAAAGACGCCAGGAGGGCTTCGATGCGGGATCGGGGCATGTCCCGAAAAAGCCGAGAGAGGACGGCTTTGCCGCCGCGGGTGCAAATGGAGGCAGCGAGGACAACCTGAAGAAGGGGGCAAGACGAGCAATGTTAGCGATAAATTGCGCGTCGCGAGGCCACCAAGCCCCATGGAAGCAGCAGCGAGTAAATATGGATACGAACCATTGTTCCTGTCTCGAATGAGTCTGGTCGTTTGAATACGCTGGAGGTTGATGGAAAATAAGTGGTATTAGACTTTGAACGAGAGATGCACCCATACCGCCGCCCCTCATAGGGAGCTTTTCCCACCTCATAGTTGTCCCTTTCTGTGATGTGGCCCGTGCCCAAAGCATGGAATAAATTACGCTAGTCTACACACGGAAAGCGCCACACGACTTCACTTCGCGTTTGTAACCCCCTCTTAAAACACGGCAAATGACAAATGACTTTTCCAGCATAATAATTTCTCTCCTCTAACATCACAACAACTATTGTTTATCACGGCCTTACCGAGCTTTGTAAATGATCGAGCCGAAACCAGGACTCTCGCCATCATACTGTTAATCCGTTTCCTTTGGCTACTTTCGACTGTCCAACCGCTTACGAACCCGCTAAGCAACTTTCGTCTCTCTCTGCTTGCATCTTAGGGCACTGCCTGGTATCAACCACCGCGGATCAAGTCATCACTGCGTATTATTTTACGCACAGAAGATGATGATCGTCGGAAATATTTGAGGGCTAGCTAATTCGCGACCAACTGCGCTCACTGTTTACCCACGTCAGTTCATCGCAAGTGCAAGACGAGACGACGAAAT
Source organism: Leptographium lundbergii (assembly GCA_001455505.1). Lineage (NCBI taxonomy): Eukaryota > Fungi > Ascomycota > Sordariomycetes > Ophiostomatales > Ophiostomataceae > Leptographium > Leptographium lundbergii. The sequence goes on from LDEF01000010.1 coordinate 116,726, forward strand.
AAACGCACCTAAGTTATCCTGTCTTGCATCAAACATCATGGCGGAAGTTTCCTCGGAAACTGTAGTTCCCGTTCAAATCGAGGAGGTTGATTTTGCGTTTGGCAGCCCGGTCCATGGAGGAAATACCGAAGACGACTTTGATTTCGACTTGGGTGACGACAAGACTCTTGAACCGTTGACGAAAACCGGCGATAACGACAACACAGAAATGGTCGAAGGCTTACAATCACATACGATACAAGCCGAAGACGAGGACGAGATAGGCTACGAAGGTGGCGGAGTGCCCGTGGGGGACGAAAGCGGCGACAGCGACGAACAGGCGCCTGAGGAAACTGGGCACGACGATGAGATTGACTACGACGAGGCTGACCTCAAGGCCACTTCGTCGGATGCTGAGCATATCGTGTCGGACGAGAAACAGGACGTGGACACTGCAGGGGAGGCTCACGATGCTATTGACTTTGAATTCGAGACGAATAGGGCAACTCCCGATTCGTCAGAACACAATGATGCGATAGACGGAGGTGAAACAGAGCAGTCCTTGCTCGATGAAGGCGACCATGAGGTACAGAGTGTGGGCAAAATTGAAGAATATGATGGCCAAGAGGGCGAAGAGAACAACGAGGATGTTGAAGAAGAAGAAGAAGCTGGTGGCGGCGAGGATGATGGCGATCGAGACGACGAAGAAGAGTACGACGGAGAAGAATATGATGGAGATGATGACGCAGAAGAGATGGACAGCCCAGAAGAATCTTTGAATGCTGGACTCGGCCACCTGCATAGCCCACACTCGGCGTCCACTGCCGATGTTACCGTCACGTGGGGCACTGAAGTCTGCCCCCTCTTTAAGACGTCCGAAGTTGATAGTCCGGATTCTTTCTTTCTCGAAGACCGTGAGGCGGCGAACTATCCGCTGTCAAGGTTTTTGCAAACAATAAGAAGTGGGATTGCGTCGTGGGTGCATAACGAAGACGAGATTTTTATCCGCATCGACGATCTCGGGTTTGAATTTGGAGAGGTACGTCTTGATTAGGCACTTCTAGCCCCTCCCATCATGTTTGCACGGCCAACTAACTCATTATAACAGACTACAACCGAGGCGCTTCTCGACCAGGTTACATTTCATAACTTGATTGCGTTGCACAACACGCTCCTCACAAATGATGATGCTACTCTTTCAAAGGGCTTGCATATAACCCTTGGTACGCGGCCCAACTGCTTGCTGCGTTTAAAGAAGCTTGTCAGTGAAGCCGGCTCGGGCAAGGGTCTTTCGTCATTCCAGCAGACGACAGCTGATTCGGGCGATTCGTCCTCCGATGACGACCACGTTGACAAGTCTGATGAACAATCGTCCGACAACGGTTTGATGGATAGAGCCGAAGAGGAAGAGGAAGAGGGTGGTGCCCTGACCCCAGAAGCAGAAATGGCAGATGTTGACGTAGCTGCTGAGGAGACAGAGCCGTTCGGTGGCGAAGGAGCCGAACTTGCTACTGCAGAGGATGGCACTGAATCTGTTGACCACGATGTTGATGTCGAAACTGAAGGAGGCCACGGCGTGGAGGTTGCCGAAGAAGAAGCCGAGTTAGTTGACTTCACAAATGAAGAGGAAGATGATACGGGCGGTGTGTCCCTTCGGATCACTGGTGGTCTTGAGTCGGCACGAGAAGGTCATACGCCCAGTGAAGCTAGCAATAGCCATTCCAAGGAACAAGACAAACATGGCGAGCACGAAACAGCCGAAGAGGCCGGGAATCCAGATCAACTCCTCGAATCGGATTTATTGGAACCCTTGGACCCAGCTGGTGGATTGCTGGACCAAGAACAAGATGGCGAACTATACAAACCGGTACCCAGTATCTCAAACGGCAGTATTTCCGACGTTCCCCCCGAAGACTCAGTATTGGCCCATCTCGAACCCGCCAACGGGCTCGAATCTATTGGCCACGTCCACCAGCCGGGCGGCTTGCAAACCATGGGCGAGGGGGACAATGAAGATGACTTTCTAGATCTCAGCGGCGACTTTGATTCCGTTCTACCACCAACGACCGTGTCTGAAGGGGCAAGTGACGACAAGGCAGCCCTCGACGAGATGGATCTATCACTTGATGCCAGTGTTACCGCTACGTTGGACCATGATGAGATCGACTATGAGGACCGCGATACTACTGGAACTCTCGGGCTCGGATCTGGAAAAGATGCCCAAATGATCTCCACCGAAGCTGCCCTTGAAAGCACGGATGTGCCCGAGTCTGTCGCTGTCGCAGATGCAGGGCTTGATGAAATTGACTGGGACGACGAAGATAAGAACGCTGCTGCCAGCGAGACAGCGTCAACCCCAGCAACAGCAACTGGCAAACGAACAAGGAAAGATGAAGGCTTGGACGACTATCTTATTGATGACCTACCAGGTATGATTACCGCTTCCTAGATTGTGTCTGATTGAACCGCTGCTAACTGAAAAATCTAGATCTCAAACGTCATCGAACTGAACAGAGTCCAGCCTGATTTTCCTTGGAGCCGGATTTCGCATTATCCAAGACTTTGATTCTCTGCATCCTACAGCAGTCACGGTTGTAGTTCGACTTGTACTGCAAACCAAAAACCCCCCTACACCCCCATGCACATGATTTTACTTTCTCTCCACAATTCGCTCAAGGCGTCTTTGTGTGGCGTTCTCATCTTCTTGCAATCCTTCGCTCTGCCACTCCGTGCCTTTCACTTTCTTTTTCTCATCATGGCAACTTAACGTTAAGCAGCGAAACGCTCCGCAGAACAGCTTTGCGTTGCTCTATCTATAACCAAGCAGCTCATTGCAGGGCCGATTTAGTTGGGAAAGGTAGGTGATTCCGACGTTTACGACTACCATGTTGCATCCAGGACAGCTACTCGACTCAGACACTGCTATCGTGGCCTATATAGGCTCGGCTTCCAGTACGGCTATGTGGGATTTGACTAACGATTGTGATTCCGGTCTCCGGAGATCGCACCCCGAAGCACGAAGGCATTCGATCGTCCTATTGTCTCTTCTTTTCTTTCTTTCTTTCTTTTTGATTCTTTTCTTTTTACTGTTTTGATTGCAGACAATGACTGCAATCTGTTGTTTTTCTTAGCTAGAACCGGGGTAAAAGCAAAACAAGAGTAAGTCTTGTTTCTCTCTCTACTACAAGGCGCGGGGGGGGGGATGGCATGAAGACCACTGGCTTCCTGATCCGATGGGCCGGCCTGCTTTGGGCAGGGAAAAACGGTTGGCGTATTGGCGTTATTGGTGGTGCAGGGCCAGAACGCAGCAACGGTTGCCTTTTTGGAGGAGAGGAGCTCTCTAGGTCAGAGCTCGATATCGCAAGAGGCACGGTGTGAATTTTGTTTGTTTATTTGTCGGAAGAGCAAAGGAGTTATTCAGGCTTGCAGATTGCGAAAACAATCTGTGAAGCTAGAGTATCGCAGAAGACCGAAAACAGTTGTACGGAATATGACCAGATTCAATACTACCTTACTGTTGGACAGTGATGATTATGTAAAGATGCAGGATATGTATTTGCTGCTAACAAGATACGATTACTGATAGCACAACCGACTTTCGGGACAGCAGGAAGTAAGATACGATAAGACGCGAAAAACGGCTGAAAGAGCTAATTATAGCAGAGGAGACACACATCTATGTTCTGCAGGTATTTTCATAGCGACCGCAGCTTCCTATCAAGCACACATGAGGCACAAACAAGCATCTGGGGACAAATCGGCGTGGCGAAGATGTCGGAAAGTTCTTCGGGGCCGTGCTACCTAGCATCTCTACAGATTACAGATGCAAGCTCGGGCACGAAAAATGCCAATTTACGCGTCAGTGAACTGCGGCCGCGACTCCACAGCGGGACCTGGATGTGTTGCTAGTGCACTAGCCAGGGGGAGTGGCGTGTGCAAAGCCCCTAAGCTCTGAAACCAGCCATGTAGAAACAGGATGCCGTCCCCTGTGAGCAGAGAGCAAGGGATGGAGGGAGGTAGGTAGCGGGAGTATTAGTACGAGTATCTTACGTAGGTTAGAAACTATCTTTACAACCGGCGAATGACCTGTTTTTCACTCGTGTTCGTATTTCCGCGCTTCCAGATGCTAAAGTAGAGAAAGCACGATTGGTGCTTGCCAGAAGAGTTTGAGACTGAAAAAAACTAATCGGACACGAAGTCTTTCGCCATCTTTTCTCCTTATTTCTCGCACTTGGGTCAACCTTCACATTCCCTCATTTAGCGAGAAGAAACACGACGCCCCAATTTTCCAGCCCCAGCATTACCCGCAGCTGGCATCTACGTCTGTGTGTCGCTGCTCTGTGGCCTTTTCTTCATTTTTCGTCGCATTGCCCATTTCCTGTGTCATTTTCTACCACCCGCTGTTACGTCTTCCGTCCGCTTCCGCTTCCAAACCAGAACCTATATTGGTAGACATCGCCATCCCACTGCGATTGCAGCAACGCTCGCTGCGAACCAGGTCGACGCTTCGATTACAAGACGACGTTCCTTCCACCTCCGAGGCTATCGGCCCTCTCGCCCTTTCGTATGTGTCGGATGTGAGGAATCTGGGTCGCACTTTTTCTCTCTCCCTGCCGCCCTCCGCTCGCTCCGCCCACTCGCTCGACAAACACGGTCGCTTTCTCTCATCTCGCCTGGCGCGAGTATTACGGTCCTTATCCTGCCCGGAAGCCAACTCTCGACAAAAGACAGATGCGCACTGCAGACGGTTTCGAAAACGACTATTCGGACCTAATATAATCACCACGACACTCCCGAGAGCCCGCTGCTTCCTGCTTCAACACGGCCTCTATCTCTCCGAATAATAATAGCCGGGAAACGGGGGTTTGCTTTCTACGCAGAGTATTGCCGACTCGAGCTCGCTTAAAGGCAACATGCTGGAAGACAAGTATGACCTACACCTTTCCGGCTCGCTCAGCGCCTGATCGCTGACAATACTTTCGTCCTGCAGGTACATTGGACTGGCTCTGGCCATGATGTCCAGTCTGGCTATTGGAACAAGTTTTGTAATCACGAAGAAGGTATACTACGAGCTCTCCAGAGCGGAGGTGGGATGGGCGAAGTGTATGAATGCCTAACAAATGCAGGGACTGAACCATGCCTTGGAACGGCACGGATTCGAAGGGGACGGCTTTGTCTACCTGAAGAGCCCATTATGGTGGGCAGGTATTTCAACATGTAACTGCCACCCTCCACAGCTGTGCCGCGTCTACATTTCAATACTAATATGCGCACAGTGGTCATTGGCGAGATTTGCAACTTTGCCGCGTACGCCTTTGCACCGGCTATCCTCGTCACTCCTCTGGGCGCTCTCAGTGTTTTGGTTGGCGCCGTGCTCGGTTCATACTTCCTCAACGAGATACTGGGAACTTTAGGGAAGCTCGGAAGTGCCATCTGTCTGATCGGAGCTGTGATAATCGTGCTCCATGCGCCAGCTGACGAGGAAATCTCCACCATTGACGAGATTCTAAACGATGCTATCAAGCCGGGTACGCCGAACAGCACCGCTTCGTTTTATTGTGTATTTGCTAACGGAAGCTGCAGGCTTCCTGTGTTATGCGCTCGCCGTTACTGTTTATGCGGTCGTGGCTATATACAAGGTGGCCCCCGTGTATGGAAAAAAGAATCCGCTGATCTACCTGAGCATTTGCTCGCTGGTCGGCTCTGTTTCTGTCATGTCTGTCAAGGCCTTCGGCATCGCCCTGAAGCTCACCTTTGCCGGGAACAACCAGTTCACCCACCCGTCCACCTACGTGTTTATGATAGTCACCGGTGTGTGCATTCTCACACAGATGAACTACTTCAACAAAGCCCTGAGCCAGTTTCCAACAAACATGTGAGTTTTGGTTGGCAAAGCTCTTTCTACTTTGAGTTGGGGGTTCTAACCGCGTAGTGTCAACCCGCTTTACTATGTCACATTCACAACCGCTACCCTCTGCGCATCTTTCATCCTTTTCAGCGGCTTCAATACCACAGAGACGGTTAACACTCTGTCCCTAATCTGTGGCTTTCTCATTACCTTCACCGGCGTCTACCTGCTTAACCTTTCCCGCGGCGACCCGGATGGCACCCGTATGGCCGGCCGATCTGGACCCGATGCGACTGGTACCGACATGATCTCGAGCATCCAGACTCGCATGAGCATGGAAGCTCGCCGCAGCTTCGGTCCCGGCCACCGTCGCAGCCTCAGTAACGGCAGCGCCGCTGACCGACAGGGCCTGATAAGGGCCTATGACGAGGAGGAGGCAGCTGGCTTTGGCCTCGCTGACCTTACTGACTATGCCGAGGGCAGGACAGTGCCCGATGGCCTGACCGGCCCGTCAAATGGCTCTGCGAATGGCCAATTCAAGAAGAGCAACTCGCCACCGAAGGGCTCAATAGAGCAGTCGACAAAGCCAGCCGACCGATGATGCAATTTTACAAAACGCCGACATGCACAATTTTTCCTTTTTCACTGTTCACTTTGCCCACCGGCCATTGCTTGTGGTGCATATATAAAGAAGCATATTCTTGGGTTCGGTCTGGTTTTTCTTACTCTCTACATCTCGCACCCTCCCCCGCCCTCCTGTTTGGCTTCTTGGCTGCTGGATGCCGACGGCTGTAAATTCTCAACACACCACTTCTGGTAATGACATGCTACGGGGGTTTCCTGCCGCTTCTATTTTTGACATGACGGCTAGAATGGTACACTGACATAGGGGAGAATTACTCTCCTTTTATTCACTGAGGGATTGGAAGGGGGGTCTATTTTGCAATGGGGTTATTTGCTCTTCTATGCTTTTCTTTTTTATAACAGGTGTTGTCAACAAAGGCATATCGGATGTGTACCAAGTTGTCGACGAATAGGGATGACAAGGGGCAGAAGCGGTATGGAAGGCAGGCGGTGGATAGGTGGCGTTGGTATTTTTTTTGGATTTGAGCCCCGGGGTTTCCGCTTATACCTAGGCGGAACCACTCTGTCTGGGCCGATACGCTTGGATTGTTCAGTTTCGCGCTGTTATTTTACTTTTGTCGTTCTTTGCTTTGTCAATTTCTTCCATGTTTTTATCTGGCTCTTCTATGTTGTACGATAAGCGTGCTCTAGGAGGGTATTCCGTAAGATACCAAAACGAAGGGCAGGAGCACCCAGCCGTGGTGTCTCTCGAATGGAGTTTAGTTGCAGCTCGTCTTGCTGTCGTTTTGCTGGACGAATTGGTGATAGGACAAATAATAAGGAGAGGTCGCTAAAGCCTAGCAAGGCTTACGCGTTGGACCCTCACTATTTGAAATTATTAATAATACCGGGTGTGTGGAACAGCTGAGGCCTCCTTCCCATATTAGAATTCCGACGACGCACGGGTACATAGTAATTGCACATTCCTCGCGATGATTAGGATCCATCATTTTTTCAAGATTGTGATTTGTTTGCAGAGCTGATACAAGCCTGGGGAGAAGGGGAAAACGCCGTTGTAATGACGGACATTGGACAGAAACAGACAAAAGAAAACAAAACAATCCCCCCCTTCTCCCAGTAAGCCTGCATCTCCCTTATTTATGACTTTTTCCGGGCCCCAACCTCCTTTTTCCGGCCTTTCCGGTGTTCACCAGTTCTCGTCCAAGTTGGTGTCCATCTCCACAGTACGGAAGTCTTGGATTTGGTCGGTGCCGAGGTAAGGCTCGCCGACTGGCTGTTCGTGAAGGTTGACAAAAGCGTTGGCAACAGCGCTGAATTGGCCCTCATAGCTTGCACCATCCATGCTCTGGAAATAGTTGGAGGCACTGGCCGTCCGCTCGTGTCTGCCGTAACCGTCGTTTTGGGCTCCGACAGGTCCGAGTCCGATCATCGCTGCTCCACCCATCTCCTCTTGCGCGACAGTGCCGGCGCCATCGAAAAGAGCGCGACCGTCGCCACCAGCTGCACGTCGAGCATCCTATTGCTCGGCGGGCGCGGCCTCCTCCTCTGCGGCAGCGGCCTGCTGGGCCTCGAGCGCGCGCTGGGCCTCGGCGGCCGCGGCCTGCTGTGCAGCCTTGGCGCCGTAGTCCTGGCTGATCGGCTGGGTCACCGGCTGCTCCTCCTTGGGCTCGATGATGGTGACGGCATCCGGCAGAGTCTTCTGCGGGCCGGCCTTGCCATCAGGGTCGGAGCCGCGCATGATCTTGACCTTGATGCCCAGGACACCCTGGCGCAGCAGCACGTGACGGGTGGCGCTGTCGATAAAGTCCTTGGCCGGCTGGCCGGAGTGGATCATGAAGCCGTCGGTGAACTTCATGGACTTGGCACGGGCGGCACGGAGCTTGCCGGACACGACAACCTCGCAGCCCTTGGCGCCGCTCTCCATGATGAAGCGCAGCACACCGTAGCAGGCACGGCGCACGGCCAGGCCGTTCAGCAGCTTGTACCGCAGCGACTCGCACTGGGCAACAGCCGAAAGACCGCGGTTCTGGACCTTGGCGGCGTACAGAGACACGCTGTTCTCGGGGAACTTGAAGCGCTTCTGGATCAGCGACGTGAGCTCGCGGATGCGGCGACCCTGCTCGCCCAGAACCTCCTGCGTGTGCGTGGCCCGGATGATGATGTCGGTGACCGTGGGCGTGACGCGGACTTCGACGCCGGAGTAGCCCTCCTCAGCCAGCTCGCGCTGGAAGAACTCGTTCAGCTCGGCATAGAACACACCGTCGGCCACGAACTTTCTCCGCTTGGAACTGCAGGCAGAACGAACGAGTCAGCGTGTGCCCTTCCTGTCCCAGACTCGCCGTCCGTCCGTCCTCTTCGTCCTCCTCGTCACTTCTCGCCAGCCACGACGCCTCGTTGCCCCTCCAATGCAATCCAGGTAGTTGGAGACTTACATCTGAACACCCGGGGCAGCCATGATTGATTATTTCTGAGCGCGAACGGTACAGGTGTGGTTGGTAGGTATCTGGTCGAAATTGGCACAGAGTGTTCCGTTCACGATCGATACGGTTTTAATTTTTTGTGCTGGCCCTCTCCTCGACCATCCAAGAAAATTATTCTGGCAAGGGTCCCACTACTGCTGAAAGTTTGGTGGGGGAAACCCTAACTTGCTTAGTAACACTTGGTGGCCCACAAAACATGTGCCAGCTGAAGGCCCAAGCTGGCAGCTGGCAGCTCGACCTACGAACGACCGATCTCATCAACCCCACATAATCTGTGAAACCACAACGAGACGTATTATTCAGCTGTAATCTGTACTCCGTACAGAGTATCATCTTACTAAACTGTGATGTAAAAGGCTGAACGCACGTGATACTTGCGTAACGGCCAGAAGACCGTATGCATTCGATCTGCCGGACTGATCAAGTACCGTTAATACTCTGTGGCCGAGGTTATATTCGAAGTTAAGTGAAGATACTTGCTAAACTCCAATGATACCAGTACGGCCTGTAGCTTAAAAGGAAACCTCGATGCAAGCAAGCCAGCGCGGTGTTCACGTCACGTGAGACAACATGTATTACTACAGCATGGAGTTAGTATACTTGGTAAATATATCTTCAGCCATATCCGGTTAGCGAGGCACCAGCGCAGTCCAGCAAAAACAGCTCCCTTTGACTGGGCCCCTCCTCGTCCGACGTTGCGATAACAGTGTACTTTTCTCGCGGCTGCCCGTTTTATTTGCCGTCCAGAGTCACAGCATACAGCGTCCTGATCTTTCAGACTTTAAAGTCACCAACATCATATGGTCTCGCCCCGGTCATCTCCCTAGCAACGTTATTTCAGAGTCCCAACCGAGTCGGTCGTTGATCTTCGCCAGAGCTATTCGTTGACCTGACCGCGGTGCCGGACGTCGGGATGGACGCCAAGCTGGTTTGTGTTCTCCCCACAAGCTTGCATCTCGAGCACAGCTAACACAGTACTGCCCGTGAACTTCAGACAATCGAAGGCGTCCATGCCCTGTCTGCTGGGACGTCGACGTTGGGCACCCTGAAGCTCACCAACTTTCACATCATCTTTTCTGCCCCGGTGCCGTCGTCGAAACCCCCGTCCACGCATTCACAAGACCAGACACAAAAGCATCACTCACCACCGGTACGACACAGAGAGTCGTGGATCACGTACCCGATCATTTCCCACTGTGTCTTCCGACCAACTCCTTCGTCAAGCGGTCAGCACTCGTCCATTCGTCTTCGTTGTCGCGACTTCAACTTTGTCTGCTTCAACATCCCCGACGACAAGCAGGGACGCGAGGCATTTGATTTCATCCGCAACAGGACTTGCCGCCTGGGAAGCATCGAGAAGCTGTACGCTTTCTCATACGGCCCTCCTCGGCTGGAAAAGGATGTTCATGGCTGGGATATCTACGATGCCAGGGCCGAGTTTCGGCGGCAAGGTATAAGCGAAAAGCTTCCGGATAGGGGCTGGAGAATCTCGACGATCAACCTCGACTATTCGTTCTCGCCAACGTACCCGGATGTGCTTGTGGTTCCATCCAAGATTTCTGATAACGTGCTCAAATATGCCGGACAATTCCGCTCGCGCGCTCGCATCCCAGCACTGACATACTATCACCCAATAACACAATGCACCATCACACGAAGCTCACAGCCGCTCGTCGGTGTCCGGAACAACCGGAGCATCCAGGACGAGCGCCTGGTCAGTGCGTGCTTTTCCAAATCGACGGAAATCTTTGGCGGCAGTGCAGGGCAGCCAAGCAGCGGAAATACGACACCGTCTCCGTCTACCGGCGACGACGGTAACGTGTCAATTGAAGGCAGTATCGCTGGTGTGGCCGCATGTGACGGGCCTGGTTCTGATGCTACGTCAGACACGGAGCGCTTCGACGACGATCTGGCTGCAGCTGACGTCGCCTTTGACGACAAGACTGGCAGTCGGATAGTCGGTGCGCGACGTGACAACTTGATCGTGGATGCACGTCCTGCCATCAACTCCTACGCCATGCAGATGGTCGGCAAGGGCTCTGAAAATATGGAATATTACAAGTGCGCTTCCAAAATGTTTCTTAGTATCGAAAACATTCATGTTATGAGGGATTCTCTCAACAAGGTGATCGACGCTGTGCGGGATGCCGACGTGTCTCCGCTCCCTCCGAACCGTGATCTTCTCGCCAAGAGTGGGTGGCTGAAGCATATCCGAGGCATCCTTGCCGGCTCTGAGATTATCGCGAAGCAAGTGGGCATCAGCGCAGCACATGTTTTGATCCACTGCTCTGACGGGTGGGACCGCACAAGCCAACTGAGCGGCCTGTCTCAAATCATGCTGGATCCGTATTTTCGAACAATCGAAGGATTAATCGTTCTTGTTGAGAAGGACTGGCTCTCGTTTGGCCACATGTTTCAGCAGAGATCTGGCCACCTCAACCACGAGAAGTGGTTCACGATCCAAAACGACGCCATGGCGGGCGCCAAGATTGATCCGGGCGAGGGCGAAGGACGAAACGAGGTTTTTGACAACGCCGTGGCCAGCGCCAGACGTTTTTTCAAAAAGAGCCTCAGCCAGGACAAGGAGGAATCGGATGCGGACAGCCTTACTGCAGCCGACGAGAGCATTGCAGGCAAGACGGCGTCGGCCGAGGAAAGCCAGTCTACGCGACCCAAGGAGATCAGCCCGGTCTTCCACCAGTTCCTCGACGCGACGTACCAGCTGCTGAGGCAACATCCGGCCCGCTTCGAGTACAACGAGCGCTTTCTCCGGCGGCTTCTCTACCACCTCTACTCATGCCAATACGGGACCTTCCTGTACAACAATGAGCGCCAGAGGCGAGACGCACACGTGCGGGAGAAGACGTCATCGGTATGGGACTATTTCCTCTCACGTCGGCAGGATTTCGTCAACCCAGAATACAACCCGGATATCGACGGGTCCGACAGACAAGAGGAAAGACTTCTGTTCCCTCGCCTCAAAGACATCCGGTGGTGGCACCAGGTGTTCAACCGCACCGACGAGGACATGAACGCGACGCTCAATGCAGCAGCAGCTGCCGAAGAACGGAGCGCTGCTTACCACTCTACCGTGGCCGCCGGGCCCGCGTCCGTTGTCGTGACGCAGCATGGGGACGAGGCAGGGACTTCAGTCACAGCGAGCGGCGCGTCCGACTCTCCTCGCCGGGGCGCCAGTCCGTTGCCACCCCCCTCGCTGCAGAGCTCGCAGTCTGCGGCAGGCGAGCTGGAGACACCGCCGACAGCTGCCACAGCTCGTTCCATGCTGGCCAACCCTCCGGATGAGGCGCCGGCTGGTCTCAACCGCAGTGCATCTGCTCACGAAGCCGGCACTTTCACAGTCCTGCGGGACGGCATTGCCGGCCTTGGCCTGGGACAGAAGGTTGGAGGTGTCTTTGGCAGCCTGGGAGTTGCCGGCGCCCTGAAGGCAGCATCGGGCCCTCCACAGCACGACGGCGCAGGCGGCGACCTGCGGCGGAGCGAGTCCCTCGGAGGCGGCAGCAGTGACAGCGGCGAGCAGGAGATGAAGGACATGTCTTAGAGAGAGATACGGTCCGGGACGTTTTCAGACAGTCACGGTCTCGATGACACGGCCACGAGAAGCACCGAAGGCTCGAATCCGTCCAGCGATACGTTCAGCGTCATCACGCACGCACAATGCAGAACCGGCGTCCCGGTGCCTCCGGGACAGCTTTTTGGCGAGACGAACAGTCCTCGTGGCGACGATGAGATGGCGGCGCCTTAATGGACTCCTTGGTATAGGAGGCAGCGGCAATTTGTAGCTGCCATGGTATTTTATAAAGCATTGTTTGGCAGCGTTTTCCCGCAGGGCTGTTGTCGGTGATGGCCTCCTTTTCTTGATTATCACGTGTCGCATCTGAATGCGGCAAAGCATACTCTACTTTATTGATGATTACGAGCATTCGCTGTTCAGCTTCTCGGGTGCTGTCGGGCTTCGTCAGATGCCCTGGGCAGTGAAGCACACTATTACCCCGCCCCAAGAGCGAGTTGACACTTGAGAACCCCACGTAATGGTCGAGTGGGCTAACTGTGCGAGATTAAAAAGTGGATGGGCCGGCTGGCCTAAGCTTTCTCCTAAAAGGAAGATATGCATGACAGAGCATTGCGGCCTCGCCTCCCCAAACCCCGCCACACCGCTGTGAGAGCATCCTTTTGGATTCATGCCATCCGAACAGGCCAGACCAGATAGGTAGACCGTGTCCGGTGTACACGTAACTGGCACGTTTTTATACAGGGTTCCCCTCCAACTCAAGCCGGGCTGATTGCATCACCCCTTCTTGCGTGACTCTCCCCCAAGCATCGCCTTCCCCGCTACACTCGCGATCAAAACTCCCTGTAACAGCCCCCTAAAACCACGCCCCCTCTCAGCCGGCCCCTCCAACAGGGCGAAATTAAATTAAAACAAAGGAGCGAAAAAACAAAAACCCGAAAAACACAAACAACATTGGCAAGACCCGCTTGGCTCGCCTACCTGCTTCCTTTTGGACATCATCTCGACCTTTGTGCTCCGACGACTTCGTTTCGAACCCATCTCCGACCCTCCTCCGCCGTGGCCATTCTTGCTTCAGCCTGAGAACCGGGCTTCTTCTCTCCCTCGTCTCGGCCGTGTTTGCTGTCTCCTGTCGTCCACCGCCGCGCCTGCTCAATCCCCCTTTCCCACTGCCGTCCACCACCCAACCTATATACCCACCTCCATAGCTGCGACTCGTTTCCTGCCGCTCTCATGGCAGACGCGCCCACCAACGACGAGCTCTACCCCATCGCCGTCCTCATCGACGAGCTCAAGGTATGTTTGTCCCGCTGTGGCCCGAGGGAAGCGTCTGGCCGGGACGTGCTGCGAGATATAGGCTGACCGTCTCGCTCGTTGCGTTGCCGCTACTCTAGCACGACGATGTTCTGCTCCGCCTGAATGCCATCCACCGCCTGTCCACAATCGCCCTCGCTCTCGGCGCGGAGCGCACCCGTGATGAGCTGATTCCCTTTCTCGATGGTCGGTGCCACTGTCTCTTTTCACCTCCTTATCACCCCTCCCCCCATCTGTCCGTCCGGCCGGTCGGTCGCGGTGTGTCTTCGCGTCCCGGATGAGGATGAGCCATTATCTGCAAAGGCGGACGATCGACAATACCGCCGGCAGACGACGCGACGGCAACGGCCAGGGATGCGGGAGAGATGGTTCGAGTTCTCGGATGTGGGACCATATATCGCTGACCAGCCGTTATCACAGAATCGGTCGAGGATGAGGATGAGGTGCTCGTTGCTCTGAGCGAGGAGCTGGGCAACTTCATCGAGTATGTCGGCGGCTCCCAATGGGGCCACGTCCTGCTGTCGCCCTTGGAGAACCTCGCTGCTATCGAAGAGCCGGTTGTGCGGGATAAGGTTTGTACTGTCCACCGCGGCTTGCCGTCCATCCCCGACGACGTCTGCCGTCGCCCTTTCCTGGCTAACCCGGTCGTCTGCAGGCTGTCGAGTCTCTCAACAAAATCTGCGAGCAGCTCTCGGCAAAACAGGTCGAGGACTACTTCGTCCCCCTGACCGTTCGGCTGTCCAAAGCCGACTGGTTCACATCCAAGGTGTCGGGCTGTGGCCTGTACACCACCCCCTACAAGAAGGTGCCGCCGACTGTGCAGGAACAGCTCCGCCAGCAGTTCGGACACCTTGTTCACGATGAGACGCCGATGGTCCGGCGCCAGGCCGCCACACACATGCCTGGCTTCGTCAAGGAGATGCCGGCTGCTATTGTGATTGACGAGATGATACCCCTGTTCCAGCATCTGGCCCAGGACGATCAGGACAGCGTGCGCCTCTTGACTGTCCAGATCCTGATTGCCATTGCCCAGGTTGTCCCGAAGGAGCAGCAAGCCAGCCACGGTGTTCTTTTGACGGCCCTCCGCAGCCTGATAGAAGACAAGAGCTGGAGAGTTCGCTACATGGTGGCGGAGCATTTTGAAGAGGTACGGATCTACAGGCGCTTTCCGCGCGTTCCTCGCTCGCCGTTGCATGTTACTAACACGACCGTTGCAGATTGCAAAGGCCGTTGACGAGGAGGTTGTGGCGAGAGACCTGGTCCCGGCATTTGTGAAGCTGCTGAAAGACAACGAGGCCGAAGTGCGGACGGCCATTGCCGGCCAAATACCCGGCTTCTGCGCCCTGGTGGACCGCGAGATTCTCCTGAACGAGATCATGCCCAGCGTCGAGGACCTCGTGTCCGACACGTCGCAGCACGTTCGCGCGGCTCTCGGCACCCAGATCTCCGGCCTGGCGCCAATCCTGGGCAAACAAGAGTGCGTCGGACCCAAGACTATTCGCCGGCCGTGGAAGGCTGTTTCTAGTGCTAATGCGCAAATGCAGAACTATCGATCACCTTCTGCCCATGTTTCTCCAGATGCTCAAGGACGAGTTCCCCGAAGTACGCCTGCACATCATCTCTAAGTTGGAGCTAGTTAATAAAGGTACGGGAGAGCTGAAGAGGTCGTCTGCAAGGGTGACATCGACATGCTGACGGTGTGTTTCTAGTGATCGGCATCGAGCTTCTGTCCCAATCACTGCTGCCGGCAATCGTGCAGCTGGCCGAGGACAAGCAGTGGAGGGTGCGGCTTGCCATCATCGAGTATATCCCACTGCTGGCCAGCCAGCTGGGCGTGCAGTTCTTTGACGAGAAGCTGAGCAACCTATGTATGGGATGGCTCGGAGACACAGTCTTCTCGATCCGGGAGGCGGCCACGCACAACCTGAAGAACCTGACGGAAGTGTTTGGGGTCGACTGGGCCAGCGAGGCCATCATCCCCAAGGTGATGACCATGGGCAGCCACACGAACTACCTGTACCGCATGACGACCTGCTTTGCCATAACGGTAGGTCCCCCCGAGTGACGAGTCCGAGTTTGGGTCCTTGTTCTACCTACTGACTCTGTTTCCAGACGCTCGCATCCGTTGTCAGCCTGAACGTCATCGACAAGCACATCCTTCCGATGCTGGACAAGCTTGTTGTAGACGACATCCCGAACATCCGATTCAATGTAGCCAAGACGTATGGTGTCTTGATTGACGTGCTCAAGCGGTTGCCAGACCAGGGAACGCTGTACTCCCTTGAGAAGCAGGGCAGCACAGAAGCGCCGTCGACAAAAGGCGCGGAGCTGATCCAGAGCCGGATTCTCCCGAGCTTGGAGAAGCTGCAGAAGGACGACGACGTCGACGTGCGGTACTTTGCCACGACAGCGGCTGCGGTGGCAACAGGCGCTGCGCCAGGCGGAGACCCGATGAATACCTCTCCATAGACGACACCGTAAAAGAAAAGGGTATAAATAAGGAAGCAATGTCGGTGTACTTTAAGGTCTTTCCCTTTCTTTGTCATTCCCATCTGCACATTTAGACATTGGGTTTTGCTTGTTATTTCTAGCTTTTTGTGATCGTGTCAGTAAAGTTGAATCCATTAATGCAGCAGCGTCTGCCTCTTGCCAGATGCGCCCGGTTGACTCGACTCGTGTTACGGTATGCTGCATGCTGCAGGCTCTGAAGTTCAGGCCTTGCAGAGCGAAGCTGTCGGAATGGGAAGCGGAACACAGGCCCAATCACAGCGGCTGCCAGCCTTTCCACAGCCCGGAGTGGGGCGCCTGGCTGCTGTTTCCCACTGTTACCTGGTGGTGTCAACAGCGGGCTACAAGCGTCAGCCTCGTGCTATTTCGCGCTACCAATAAATGGCCAGCGATTGTCGTCCTGGTGGTTCAGGTGCCACCCTACTATTTTTGTCAGAATTCGTCCGAGCCGGCAAGGCACACCCTCACACACACACAAGCACACGCACACCCACCTCCAAGCCGCCAGGGGGGAGACCGCACGACAGCCGCACAAGACCAGCGCCGCGTCCGAGAAGCTGCACCTGCACCTTGTTTCCGATCCCGAGCTTCTATTCCGTCTGGGCGACCTGTTCTCGACCAGCAATCGGGCCTGGGCCGGGGCCTGTTTTTCGTCCATTCGCCCATTCGCCCATTCGCCCATTCTCGCCCTCTGCCGAATTCGAGCAGCCAAGAGCCGGCTGCAGCAGCGTCTGGGCGGACATTGTCTGGACGCGACTCGTGCCATCTGTCGCTCGTTGCAGACGAGCCCGAATCGCCGCAGCCGACGGCGACGTCTGATCAGTTGCTCCTGCGCATCGACACGACCGAGGAGCAGGACCGCTGCTCGCCCGACCACCGACGCCTCCCGGCACGGCCAGTCGCCATGGCAAACCCGACGTCGGCCCCGGCCGCCACGGCGAATGCGAATGCGCCGTCGACGCCCGTCAAGGTGCCTTCGGCCGCGGCCAGCTACACGCCGGCAACGCTGGACCCAGACCTGCGGTCCCAGATCAACATGGTGCTCATCCGCGATGGCCACGTCACAAAGTAGGTCGTCCCTGTCGGCGGACGGTCGGGTCGACAGGCAGATCGCTTCGCTAACCAGGCCTGCTTGCTTGCACAATCGCTAGGATCCAGGACCACCTCCTCCACATTCTCAATGCCGACTCGTCCAACTGGCCGGCCGTCATCCAGGCCCACGCCCTGCAGCTGCTGCGCTCGGGCGACTACACCAACTTTCCCGCGCTCATGCGACGTGTCATGGACGACATCCGCCGCGACACCCTCTCCCTCACAAACGGCGCCGGCGCCGGCTCCGGCTCCGGCTCCAGCTCCTCGTCCGCAAATGGTGACGGCGCAGCCGACAAGGCCGGCGGCCCGGCCGCGTCCCTGGCCCTGCCCAAGTCCGTCGTCGACGAGGCATTGCGGGTCACCCGAGAAAGCCTCGAGATGGTCTGCGAGATCGAGGAGAACGGGTCCCTGTGAGGCCGGCTCCCGCTCGCTGCTTGCTTTGCTTTCCTTGGGATCTTGCTCCAAAAATGGGAGGCGTTCTACCGGCATCACTTTCGGAAGGGGCGTTTTGCGGTTCTACACCTGTATCAATCATTCTTCTTCTCACCCTGCCTTTCTGCCACGACCGCTGCCCTCTCTCTCTTCTAGTCCTCTAGACAGGCACAACAATTCCAACTCCCTGCACCAGACAACCGGCAGACACCCGACCTATCAAACATGGGTCCAAGTGTCTCACATTTCACACCGGCAGAAGGCGGGCTGCATGTACAACCGGTGTACAAGGAAGGCATGGAAGACTCGTATGAGAAAACTGCTCGTTTGGATATGGCTTCGTTCGGTATCGTGACTTGTATTCTTAGCTCAATGGCAATTCTTTTGTTCTGTTCACTCGTTTCTTCTCTCCGGTCTCGGTGACAAGTGCTAGTAACAAGTGCTACTTACTCCTCGTAATCGTATTGTCACATGTTGGCAGTCAGACAGAGTACAACCCGCAAGCGAACCGTCGTGCTACTCCGGGTATCAATCACACAAAAAGGTACCATACTTTCTGTACCATTGCAGACATTATCGCTTACTCGTTGTGACAGAGAAAAGTGCGGTGAACAATGTCGAGTAAGAAACTAGAATACAACTGTGTAACGGCGTAACCACCCGTCTCGCGGTCCTGAAATGGACCCAAGACAGCTCGCTCTAATGCGCATCCGTCTAATCATAGAGATCGTCGTCCTGGCCGGCATCACCAAATCCCTCCGGAACAGCACCTCCGGCGTTGCTCGGGCCCGAATCAACACCACCCTCGGGGAACTTGAAGTAGGAGCCCGGGCCTGTGTTCTTCATCTGCTGCGAGAAAGCCTCGTACCGACGCACTTCGACGTCGGTGACGGACCGCCGAGCCATCTGCATGGCCTCTTCAAAGTGACGCTTGGTCAGCTCCGGCACTGGGTCCTCCGCCTCGTCGTCCATCTCAATGTCCTCGCCGGCAGCCTCGGCCGCCTTTGTCCGCTCAATGTCGGCTGTGATCGCTTCCTTGATCGCCAGCTTGACGGCCCGCTGGGTGATGAAGCCCAGATCGGCACCCGTGAAGCCCTGCGTCTTGGAGGCAATGTATGCGAGATCCACATCCGGAGAAGTCGGTGTCTTGCGCAGCTGAGCCTTCAGGATGCTCAGACGGCCGGCCTCATCGGGGAGAGGCACATAGATGAGCGAGTCGAGACGTCCCGGACGGCACAGAGCAGGGTCTAGCTGCTCCGGTCGGTTCGTAGCACCGATAACGAACACGTTCTTCTTGGAGGTCATACCATCCATCTCTGTTCAGGGTTAGTACATGTGCGGACACCCCGGAAATAGAAAGACGGAGCATACCTGTCAGAAGCTGGTTGACAACACGGTCGGAGGCGCCGCCAGCATCGCCGACAGACCCGCCACGAGCCTTGGCAATAGAGTCCAGCTCGTCCAGGAACACGACACAGGGCGCAGCAGCGCGGGCCTTGTCGAAAATGTCACGGATGTTGCTCTCGGACTCGCCGAACCACATGCTTAGAAGCTCAGGACCCTTGACGGAAATGAAGTTGGCAGCACACTCGTTGGCGACGGCCTTGGCCAACAGTGTCTTACCGGTACCGGGCGGTCCGTAGAAAAGCACACCGCGAGATGGCGACATGCCGAACTTGAGGAACTTCTCCGGGTGGTCGACTGGGTACTGGACGCTCTCCTTGAGCTCCTGCTTGACTGTGTCGAGACCACCAATGTCGTCCCAGCGTACGTTGGGCACCTCGACGACGGCAACCTCGCGCAGTGCGGACGGGTTGGAAACACCCAGGGCGAAGCGGAAGTTGTCCATGGTGACACCGAGAGAGTCAAGCACCTCGGCATCAATGGTGTCCTCGTCCAGGTCGATGAGATCCATCTTCTCGCGAATCTGCTGCATGGCGGCCTCGGAGCAGAGGGCAGCCAAATCGGAACCGACGTAACCATGGGTCTCCGATGCGATCTGCTCCAGGTCGACGTCGTCGCCGAGCTTCATGTTCTTCGTGTGGATCTGAAGAATCTCGAGGCGACCGGTCGGGTCCGGAATGCCAATGTCCACCTCGCGATCGAAGCGGCCGAAACGACGCAGAGCAGGGTCGATGGAGTTGGGCCGGTTGGTGGCCGCCATGACCACGACGTTGGAGCGGGCCTTCATGCCGTCCATGAGCGTCAGCAGCTGCGACACGACACGACGCTCGACCTCGCCGTTGGTCTTGTCGCGCTTGGGTGCAATCGAGTCGATCTCGTCGATGAAGATAATGGCAGGAGAGTTCTTCTCGGCCTCCTCAAAGGCTTTCCGCAGGTTCGACTCGGACTCGCCCGCCATCTTGGACATGATCTCGGGACCGTTGATGAGGAAGAAGAAGGCGCCGGTCTCGTTGGCAACAGCACGCGCCATCAGAGTCTTACCGGTACCGGGAGGACCGAACAGCAAGACACCACGAGGGGGCTTGATGCCGATAGACTTGAACAGCTGGGGATGCCGCAGCGGCAGCTCGACCATTTCGCGGATCTGCGCCATCTGCTTGCGCACACCACCAATGTCGTCGTAGCCAACCTCGTTCAGGTTGTTCTCCTCCTCGTCCCGCTGGATCGGGTCGCCCTCGCAGTGGATGACAGTGTCCTGGGCGACTATGCCGTACTCTGGCGGATCCACCTCAACAACCTTGAACTCGACCTGCCGCATACCACCTCGTACCATGAAGAGGTCGCCTTGGCGGACGGGTCTGTAGGCCTCGCGGAAGTAAGGGGCAAGGAAGACATCGAACAGCGAGCCAGTGAGGCCCTCCACGGTATCGGCGATAGGAAGAACAGCGATGCGCTTCGCCTATACGAGAGAATATGGTCAGCCTCAAACCCCACTATCCGAGCGGGAATTCAATGCCAAAGAAAGAGAGGGTGCAAACGTACATATTTGATATCTGGGCATGGGTGAATGGTCACAACATCGCCGTGCTTGACGCGGAGATTGTGACGAGCGACACGAGTAAGACGGGCACTGCCCTCGTCGAGGTCGTCGTCAGACAGAACGATGAGCACGGTGTCCTTCCGCTTCTTGCCGCGGACTAGGACAGCGTCGCCACGGAAGAGCTGAAGCGTGTCCATGGTGGCGGGCGACAGCATGATGATAGAGTTATCATCGTTCACAGAATCAGTGACGCTGAAATCAGATTGCTGTCAGCTTGTCCTCGTTTCGCTGACTAAAAACCACGGAAGATGCACATTGGCAAAAGAGTAGAGTAGGACGAGGGGTGACGTACAGCAACTGGTTGGGCTTCTTCTTCTTCTTGAGAATGGCCGTGGCAGTGTCGTCCTCCTATGGATTTGGTCAGTACTTGCTGGTCTCAAAGTTCCAAGTGCCGTGCACCCGGCCATCTTGCGATTGGACCCAGTATTTGTTGGACAGGATGCAGCTGCGGGGAAGAACGTACATCGCGGTGTTCGGTACCGGAAGCATCGCTGTGTCGGGAACAAACCATTAGCTATGCCATCGAAAACGAGGCCGTCGAGAAGACGCTCGGTAGAGGAAGGCGGCAAACTTACGCCAAGTTGACCTTGTGCTTCTTGGGCGGCGCAGCAGCATCGTGTTTATCAGCCATGGTGAATGCGGATCTAACCAGATGTGCAGACGATGGAGCTGTAGGCGGTCGACGATGTCGACAAGGTCGGTGACGGACAGAGGGGTGCAAACAGCCGGACGATCTCGAGCTTGGTTCGGTCGGCTCTCTTGGGGTCGGGAGAGGGGAAGTGGCTTTTTCCGGAAGGAGCCTCTTCGATTTTAAGCAAAGACACAAGCGGGAGCAGAGTGAAGTTGCAAGCAGAAGGGAAGTCGACAAAATCCGGAGGTGAGGTGAATAATGAAGAGGGACAGGTTTCAAGGGCGCTGGAATTTCGGAAAGACAGATAATAATAGGGCCAGCCTGGGCAACTTAGTTTGGAGGTTCGGGGGGGCGGTAAGAGTAGTCCGGCCAGGCAGAGAGGTGCTGGTGTGGCCAATGCCGCCATGATACTAAGGCTGCTCGCTCAAGTATCTTTCCCCGCAAATCACATGCAAAGGGTACATCGACACTAGGCGACAGCTTGGATGACGACTGCCTGCCGTTGCTCTGAGTTGGGCGCTGAGGCGACTTTGACTACAGTGGCCCAAGCTTTCTTCCCAGTTCGAAGCTTCCAACACGTTCCACTGCTGACTGTATAATCCAGCTTTACCCCACCTCCTCGAAAACGCTTGAAGCAGATAGGTGTCAATGCAGCCGATTTTGGAATTGTCTTAGCAGGCAGCGAGGACACGAATCTACACGCAGACCGAGAGAGAGAGGGCAAAGGAGAAGAGGCAAAAACGTGCAGAAACAGGGTGTGCAGGCAACCAACATGCAGAGAAGCAGGCAAGCGGGTTCCAGTTCGAAGCTGCGCAACCCGCGGCAAACGACGCCAGTGCCAGGAAAATCAAACACGATAACACTTCGTTCCCTTCCCGCGAGCTACTCCGTATTCTCCCTATGCTTATCGTGACGGTGAGCTTGGAGCTGGCACCGCACCAGCTCTTCCACCGCCGGCTTGTTCTCGGACAGCGGCCAAGTGACAGTTTTCTTGCGAAAGCCCCCCAAAAAGCCTTGAGAGCCAGTTTCGGTGTGGCGAGGATAGAACGGGACGTAATTGGTGATTTGCTCAAAGTTCCACTGGCTGGTAACGTGCAGCATCTCGTCCAGAGTTTGGATGATGGCAACTGTTTGTGGACCCGACACAGCTATGCGCTCGTGGCGTTCGGGTTTGATTAGCCATTTGCGTTGAGCGTAGTCTAAGGCAGGCGGTGCCACTGCGACAACTGCTGCGAGAACAGTAGCGCTGAGAGGCTCTGTTGATTGGTCGTAGCTGCCTGTGATTTGGTTACGTTCTTGGCTGGAGCTCTGTTAGCGTGCCATTCAGCTCTGTGGCCATGCTCATGGGATGCAGCTGCTTTACGCTCTGGTCGTAAGATACCTGTCCGATGGGCTGAACGACCCTGCCATAGCCTCTTGCCAGGAGGCCTTCGACAGAACAGGGAACGTCACTGTACGTCGCATTTGTATCAGTTAGAGTTCTGTATCTTACGTTTTTCAATGTTGGGTGTTATTATTAAAGTGCAGATCAACGTTGCAAGGCGGCTGAAGGAGCGGACATGTTGGGTTCTAATGTACTTAAGCAGAACTGCATTTCCCTGGTTCCTGCCCTGGAGGCCGCCCACATGCCCTAGTTATGCCTTCGGGCCAAAATGTGTCTACGGCTAAGGCTGCCTGGTAGCCTGGGCACATCGTGGCAGGTGATCTACTCCGGATGTCTCCCGGCATAACAAACGTACATTGTAGGAGTCGTCACAGGCTTCTTTCAAATTAGTTTGACAGCATACAGCTCTCATTGGCTTGTAGAAGCTGTTCAAAACCTGTTTTCCCAAGGCGTATCCCCAGGCGTATCCCCTGGCGTTTCTGAGAGTGGTCCTCCGCAGCCTAGCCATACGATCACAAGATTTGCATCCGTCTGCGAGCTGTTAGATAGAGCCGCAAGACTGCCTTGCATTGGCTTTCCCACAACTGCACAGTATGCCTCGTCGTAAGAACTGAATCTTGGGTATAGAATTAAGCTTGACGGCCCTCAAGCGTACTCGGATAGCTCCTTCCCGTGCGTCGACGCGGCTTCCCAAAAAGGGAATGCACCCCTCCTCTGGTATAATGTACAGTACAATATAGGTATCTCAAATCAGACAGTAAACAGCATTAGCCCCTCTCTCCCCACCACCTATTTCGGTCGTTCACCGCACACTTCAGATAAACGCCAACACACCACTGCTCGCACGAGACGCGAGAGAGTTGCGTGATTCCATCTGCGGCTGCGAGTACTTGGAAACAGCCAGGCCGATGCCTCTTGGCCGAAGCTCCGGGGAGTGGCTGTGATTTTGCAGATGAGCATCGGTGAAGCCTTCAGGATAACTGTCAGACGAGAACAGCTCCTGTTGCCACTCCGGGTAAGCTCCCGGCACTGCATCCACATCGGCCATCTCGACCTCTGGAGCGATCGACTCCTCGACAGGATAGTTATATGCAGAGTATGGAAAAACGAACGGCCTGTGATCATCCTCTGGACGTGACAGGGACTCGTAATGCTGGTAGTTTGGCATACGATCTTCTGCCGCCGAGTCCAGCCCGACGCCCGTTGACGGCTTCCCGGAATCCACGACGGAGCGCAGTCCTGACAGCGGCAAAGGTGTGGACGGGCCACGGCCATAAGGTGTTTGGCGAGCCGGCGCCGCCACGTTATCAAACACGCTGGTCCAGTTCGGCTCTCCAGACTGCAGAGTCTCCCACGACTCGGACGGCGAATGCAGCCCGTCGCTGTAGCCTGCTCGGCTGTGCCCTATGCGGCTGGGTTCGGTCGTGTCGTACGGTAGCAGCAACAAGCTGCGTACCTCCTCCATGGCAGCAGAAATGCCGCTATAGTCACTGCTGGCACTCATCGGCCGGTGGCTGCGAAGCGAGATGGAGCGGGCAATCTCCTGTGAGAGGTCCATGTCGCTGTACTGCGGCGACACGGGGCCGAGGAACGCGGGCCTGGGCGGGTCGAGGCGGATGGCTGCATCGCTGGCCTCGTCTCCAGCGCTGTCATCGTCCTGGCTGTTGTGGCCCGTGGCTAACGATACTTTTCGCAGTCCCAACAGCCGTCTTTCCTGGATGCTGCTGGCGTTCCCGGGTTCCGGCATCATGTGGTTCTCCCGAGACGGAGCCAGTGAATTTGCAGCTGCAGACGACCCTCGGCTGACAGACCGGGATCCGGATATGCTAGAGCCTCCCAGCAGCCGCGGGGGCGTCAAATCCTCTTCTTCTTCGGCGATCATGCGGCTGGGATTCGGACTGGTGATGAAAACCGGCCGCGGCCGAAACGGTTGGGCCATTGTGACGTCGCCGAATGTGACGCTGCCATAGTCTGAATCCTCAGACGGTGCGACCGGCGACTGGACAAGCTCAAACGTGGGCAGTGGTTGTGGTGGTGCTTGTGGTGGCGGGCCTGGCGGAGGATCTCGTGATGGTCCTGGAGGCAGTCCCTCTGGCTTGGGTTTCCTGAACCGGCTGGTGATCTTGGCGGCAAGACCACTCAGGATACGATGAGACGGCGCCACCGCCACGCCGTGCTCGTCATTGTCGATGCTCTGCACGGAGAACCGCGACTCGTTGAACGAACCGGCGCCCACGAACATGGAGCTTCGTTTATCCCCGCTGTCGATGATGGCCTCCTGGCTTTCCATCCTTCCCTCTGGAAAATGGCTTCTCCCGTAGCCGAGGAGGAGGGCAGGGCTTTCCTGCTGGGTGGCAGGCATGCCCATGCTGACCTGCCGAAGAGAGAACTCTCTTGGTGGCACTGGTGCGCTGTCTCGGTTTTGTGTGGATGTCTCGCCAGAGATGCCCAGAATGTCGCGGCATCCTTGGACACCGGCACTGTCACTGTTTTGCAACTCTCCACGAGTGGATGCTTTGCTTGCGCTGGATAGCAGCGTCGACTCTTCAAACGGCCATTGCCCGGTAGTGCCGCCATCACTGCTGGCGGCTAACGTTCTTGGAGGTGTCCTGTGCTTTGGAGGCGTTGGGAACTCTGGGATGTCTGCACCGGTGAGCTTGCTCCCGCGGTCGACAGTCCTGTTTGGGATCCGCGTCGTGACTGAGACAGCATCAGCTGGATGTGAGCGGTACTTGGCATTTTCCTGAGCTGGTTGGATGTATATTGCAGGGATGTCGGCGACTTTGTATGCCTTCTCTGGCGTGTGCGTCAGCGTCGTGCCATCACTGCTCCGGCCATCGGGAGAGATGGCCACTCCAACCTCAGTTTTTTCGTTCAGCCCGCCACCTGCAGCGGCACCATGGGCAAGCTCCCACTGCTGGCATCGTCGCCTATAGCAATAGCAGCCGGCAACAAAGAACAGTGTGAAGCACATGATCATCGTGGGGATGAGCACGGCCAGCAGAATCGCCCTTGTGGACGTTCGATTCGTCGCAGTGGCAGCCGATGCAGTCGCAGTCGTGCTGGATGCCGTTGTCGGGTTGGCAGCAACGGTGCCAGCTACAATCTGCAGCATAAACGTCTGGCTCTCCGTGGTGGTGGAACCGTTCCGCGCGGCCTGGACAGAGACAGAGACCGAAGACGGGGCTCCTGACACCGGAACATCGCCTGTCACGGTCAAGTTCTGGGCGTCCAGGGCGATCCAGTCCTCCTGCGGCTGCGTCTGCACGGTGACCTCGACGCCAGTCGTGTTGAGAAGATATGGCTTCAGGTCGACGGAAAACTCGCTTCCGTACTGCGCCTGCATGTTGGGAAGATTGCTGCGGAAGACTGTTCCTTGATCAATATCGACCTGGACTGTGACGTTGACCATGTCGGAGATGGCGTCCGAGAAGCTGACCACAAAGGTGGTGCTCTGGGCAGACGACGGCGGTGTGCCGCTAATCTCCCAAGTAGAGTTATCAAAGACGAGCCAGTCTGGCAGCATGGAACGAGCAGCTGCTGTCAGATTCTTGGAGCTGGCCTGCTTCCCATCGATCCTAACGCCAGTCTGCAGACCGTCGTATTTGAGGATCTTGCCGATGCTGGCGTTCAAAATGACAGACGGGTCGTCCACGGTGATCTCGTGGCTGCCCACAACGACAGAAAATGACACAGCGGCAGCGGAAAAGCCGTTGACGTCCGAGGCAATCAGCTGGAAATCGAATGTCTGCGGCGGCTCCACCAGCGAATCGCTCGACGGCGTCATGCCGCTGAACCGGATGGCGTCCTCGTCAAAGGCCATCCACGAGGGCATCGGCGAGTTGTCCCCGGACACAGCATAGTAGCTCAGACCCGAGGAGGGAGAGAAGGTTTTGGGCGAAAAGGTAAAGTTCACCAGGCTGTCCGGGTAGTAGAGGAGAGACGAGGGCTCCGAGTACGGGTTGCCCGAGGCTTCCAACTGCTGGGAGATTGACACGTTGACAGTCGGCGCTGCTTTGCGCGAGACGACAAGCGTCGAGTTGAGAGAGACGGAGCCAGAGTTGTCGGTTGCCACGAGGCCGAAGGAATAGCCAACGACATCCCCGTCCAAAACTTCGCTCTCCTTGGGGGTTCCATGCAGCCAACGTGCATCAGAGTCAATGGAGAGCCAGCTGGGGGGGTCGCTAAGAGAGTAGTTCATGGACGAGGACGAAGAAGTGAACGTGTTCTCAGCAAAGATGAAGGAGAAAGGCTGAGATATCCATGCCACAGGAGGCACTTGAGAGTTGAATGGGAAGCTGACAGTGGGCGAGCTGTGAGCGAGCCTAGCAAGACTCGTCAAGGCTACGGCTTGGAAGAACAGCATGACTGACAGCTGCATCATGGCGAGGGTCGACGAGAAGGCCGGAAGAGAGATGGTGTCTTCGTGGACGCTTAAGCGGCTGATAACGACAGGCTACGCTGCCGAAGCACTTGTTTGCGACCGAAGAGACCAAGCAGCGTTACCACCATAACGGTTGGAGACGAAAGAAAGAGCAAGAAAAACGAAGGTGAGCAGTGTGCAGATCTGGAGGGATCAAGAATGCATCGGTGCAAGAAAAGAAGGAGGTCGGAAGATGAGGCTGGGAAAGAGAAGGCAGAGACGACAAGCAAAGAAAAGAAAGGCTGGACAGACGTCGCAGGGGGGTATTACGATTATCGTGAAAGTGGCAAGAGGTGAGAACAAGAAGGACGAGGAGGACGAGGGACCAAGCCGGTGAAATAACAGAAAGCAACGCAATCCCAGGGCGGAACGATGTCGCCCCAGAGGGATGAAGAGGTCATGAGCGGACATGTTCTTCTGTCTTTCGTGAGCATCACGAATTCTACGTGGACAGGTTTCCAAAGGAGAGAAAGTGGTGCTCAAAGGGCAAAAAGGGCACCTCTGGCATGGAGGGAGGACGTCTAACGGAGCGACTACTGCTCCTCTGGATTGCAAATAGTCTGAGGGAGCTATATAGCACGGCGAAAAGGCGCTGTTCGTGGCATTCCAGCGACAAGGCAGGGAGAGCAGAGAGGACATCCGCGGTTGATTCGTGCTGGGCAGCACTCTACAGAGGGATCCTCCAGTGCCCTTGCGTGCGCTCTGGCATGTATATTTAAGTCGATGGGAAGCCCAGAAAGCGAACGGGCAGCTAAGCGGTCTTTAGCTGACTTCTTTTGCGGGGTTACTAGACTTTGCCGGCGAAGACGGTAATGAGAAGAGACCGGGCGTGTCGGTCTGCCGTGGCTCCTCCAACACGGCTGGAGACAAGACGCGAGACACAAGACGCGATCATAGAGGCTGTAGTGTGGCGGGTAGCTGAGCCTGCTGAAAAGCCGGGCGAGCTGGTGAGACCTTGATTTCCGCGCGACTGGGAAAGGGAGGAAAAAATGGGAGGGGGCGTCAAGACGGGTCACAGGCTGGCCACAAAAAGGGAGAGAGCGACGGTAGCCACGTCTTACGAAGAGGTCCACCCCCTTTCAAGAAACTGACACCCGAGAAGATGAACAGCCGTTCTGATTGAGACGAAGAAAGGAGTCGGGATTCGGACGTCCAGCTCAGCCCAGCCGCCTCGAGCCTCGTATTTTTAGATTGAGTTGGGCCGAGCGACTGTCTTGTTTCAGGTTTGCATAAAGGGCATTCCAGTAGAAGAGCGAAGAGAAGACAGATGAGTTCAACTGGTTCGCTGGTGATGATACTTCATAGACAGCTGTACAGTGACACGTGACCAGTCAGTCGGGCTACCGAAGTCCTGGCAGACACTCCCAAGGCGGTGACGACGCAGAGCTCGCGAGCCCCATTAAAAATAGCACGAGAATGGAAGGAGACAGAATCAGGAAGGATACGCCGTAGTTTGTAGCAGCAAGGGAAATGGCCGCATCTCATTTGTGTGTGTGTAAATTCACATCGCAACACAAAACGACCGTTTTCGATCAGCCAACCGCCCACCGACCTCGGCGCCTACGCCGGGCCTGAAGGGCACGAGAAGGAGAGGAGCAGACAGTATTCTTGTGTTGAGGAGAGGCACGAGAACGCTTGTAAATACCAGACATACCACACAGCCGCTCGTATGGAAAGCATCGTGCATAAAGGGGCCCAGCCCAGCCCACCGTCCTCGCCGGAGCTCAACCCGCTCTGGTTGGGCGACCGGGGCAGCCGGAGTGACAATGACACCGACACCGACAGTGACGTGCTCGCGCCGCTGCCCGAGTACAAGGCGGCGGGCGAGACGGTGCTCGACTTTGACGGGCTGCTGCGGCCGGCACCGGCGCTGCGGCTGCGCGAGGACCTGACCGAGGGCTGTGGCGGCCAGACGTGGCCGGCTGGCATGGTGCTGGCACGACATCTGCTGCGGCACCGACAGGCAGAGATGGAGACAGCGCGAATGTGAGTTTGGGCGGGAGAGGGAGAGAAGAGGGGAGAGAAGAAGGGCAGAGAAGAGATGGGAGAGGTGAGGATGAGAGAACGAGAGAGGATGAGAGAGAGAGGGAGAGGGAAACCAAGGAAGACGAAAAGAGGAAGAGAAGGAGAGAGAGGAAAAGAGAGAAAGACAGAAAGAGAGGGGAGAGCGAGAAAGTCAGAGAAAACGAAGAAATGAAAGAGCAAAAGGAAGAGCAAACGGAAGAGAGAGAATGATGCAGGCTCCTTGCTAACACTCGACAGCCTCGAGCTGGGTTCTGGCGGTGGTCTCGTCGGCCTTGCCTTGGCACTCGCCTGTCGCGAGTCTGCCTCTTCAACCGCTCGTCCCGACAGCAGTCCGATATTCGTGACGGACCAGGAGCCGATGCTGTCTCTGATGAAGCACAACATTGCTCTGAACGGACTACAAGACACGGCCCGGGCGGTGGTGTTGAACTGGTAGGATTCGTTCTTTCTTTCTTCCTTCCTTTTTTCTTTTTTCCTTCTCTTTTTTCTTTTTCTTTTTCTTTTTCTTTTTCTTTTTTTCACTTTTTTCTTTCCTCCTCTCTCTCACTCTCCCTAACCAAACCAGGGGCGATCCTCTCCCAGAAGAGGTGCGCGCGCTGCGGCCAAACGTCGTGCTGGCAGCCGACTGCATCTATTTTGAGCCGGCCTTTCCGCTGCTGATGGCCACGCTGGAGGAGCTGCTGCAGCTAGGCCAGACCGGTGAGACCGGTGAGCCGGTCACGGTCTACTTCAGCTTCAAGAAGCGCCGGCGCGCCGACATGCAGTTTGTCAAGAAGGCACAGAAGCGCTTCTGCGTCACTGACCTGGCTGACGAGGATCGACCGGTGTTCAGCCGGCAGGGCCTGTTCCTCTACTCCATCACGCGCAAGCCGGGAAAGGGCCAGCAGTGAATGGTGCGGTGCGTGTGTGTCTTTGACGATGTCTTCCGTGTCGTAGGCCATAAAGCCAAATCATCTCAAAGTAATGAACCAATATAAAATAAAACAAGACAATTTAATTTTCTCTAATCTGTACACAGTCTGCTTTAGCTGCTTTAGCAGTATACGACGTAAGCGATCGAATTGGAATTATCAAGGACCTGTAACGTTTCTGGTGAATGGAGCTGATTTTGTTAAAATGTACTCCGTACGGAGACGAAACGTTACAGCACGACCGGCAATTTGGCTTCTGTTGTACACGTAAGCGCGCATCCATCTGCATTACCCTTGTTAAAGTCATACCAGTCTTTTTCTTTACGTTGCCGACGTTTTCTTTTAATGACGGTTACGTCCTGCTTCGAGAAGTATTTGGCAATGACAAGCCTCCACCACAATAAGCCTTGCTGGTGAATTCGTTGAATGAACAACACTATATAAAAGTACTTTTTATCATCTCAACTTCCAGACCCCTCCCGCTATAGACTAGAAACCTGCTTCCCGCATATTAGTCGAGGCATGCTGCCTGCTGGCATTCCGGGCGGCCCGATCAGGCTCGCCATGCCAGCAACGAGCTCTGGCATGCTTCACCGCATGATTCCTTCGCTCTCATCGGCACGTGTCTCGCAGGATTCCCTTGCCGGAATGCATTGTGTGGCAGCAGGCCCCAACGGACGGCCGAGATAACTTCTCTTTGTCGTCCCCGCGCACACGAAGGATCAGGTAGTTGGAAACGTAAGAGAAAGAGGGCCTATCACACATGCCGATCGCAGCATTCAGGCACACGCACACGCATCAGAATGGGCAAAAAAAAAAGTAGAGTTTTTTTAGTGGACGAGCCATGTAGCGGACTAGATCAACAGGCTGCAGACTGGGTACTTGGAGCTAGCCTGTTAGCAGGTACAGGGGCTGGCTGCGGTGCCTGTGCCGTGGGCAGAGTACCCCGCCATCTGCCGACAGCGCACAGTGCACAGGGCCTCGACGGGGTACGTGGCAAAGCACAGGTCCAAGACGTCTGTACACCCTCTTTGTCCGCTGCACCCATCAGCCGACGGCGGCGAGCGGGCAGGATGCGGCTACGGCTGGCCAGAACACTGCGCCGACGCATAGTTCGGCGCCGGTGCTGCACAGCGTCCTCGCCTCGCCTTTTGTCTCTTTGTCCTGGCCGAGGACTGCAACAGCGGGCGCGACACGGTGGACTCGCACGGTACGGATCCAGGTATCGTAGTTGGTACTCCGTACTCCGTCGTAAGACACGTACTTCGTACGGAGTACTGCATGCAAGCAAGCAGCTCGTATTCGAGCACGAGAACACAGAACACGCGCGAAGAGGTCACTGCCAGAGGCCGCCCTGGTGGACAAAACAGGGGTCCCCTACGGCGTGGCATTGCGCCTAATCCGACGGCCGTATTACATGCGGCGAAGTAGGCAATTTTGGCTGCGCCAAATAAGATGCCAATGTGGGCTTTGCGGCGACCCCACTACGGCTGCTGGAGCAGAAGAATCTTCTACTTGGCGAGTGGCCGTACCTGACTATCGCGGCAGGAACTACAGAATGCCCCTGCTGTTCCTTGCGCTGCCCCTGCGCTGCCTTCCGATTGGCTCCAGGCGGACGGTCCAGCCAATCACCGCCAGCCACACCGTTGACCTGAAACGAAACATTCTTTCTGCTGTCCTCTTCCGGTCCTCCTTTGTCGTCGAGCCCACCCTTTCGGCGTTGGGCTGACAGCGGTTTGGGGGACCCCCTCTCTTCCCGGCCACCTTCAGGCTTCCAAGTCTCCCTGCCCCATCTTCCAGGGCAGCCCGTATACGCAATGTACGGAGTACTCTGTACGGAGTACGAGTACTCGGTACCACCACCCGTACCGCCACAGTACGCACTATTCGCTCGCTCCTGTGGGGTCGGCCTCTGTTTTTTGCCCTTGTTTTCGCCGTCCTTTTTTGCCGGCTCCACCCATCCCACAGCCATGCGCTCTCTCCTGATCCCCTGGTTCGTCTTTTCTTGGATTTTGCTCCTTCTGGTGATCTCTCGTCCCAGAATAAGAAGGCACACCCCAGCCCTCTCAGCTCGCTTTTCTCCCCTCTTTCTTTTATCTCCAACCACATTCTGGCAGTCCTCATTCTCTCCTTCAGAGCAGGCTCACTTGAGAAGACATTCCTTTCGAATCCCAAGAAAGCAACACCATCACGGCTACTCGCCACCCTCTGCAACGTTCCTTTTTGACCGGCTTTCCTGTCATACAATCCTTTTCCCCCCTCGTCCAGCCATCATGAAGACTGCTGTCATTCTCTCGCTCGGCCTGGCCTCAGTGGCCCTGGCACAGCCTCGCGGCCACCGAGCCCACATCCGCGCCCACAACAAGCGCGACCTCCAGACTGAGTACACCACCGAGTGGGAGACCGTCGTGGTCACCGAGTGGATTGACGAGACCTCCACCGAGTGGGTCACTCCCAGTTCCACTCTCTCGTTGACCACGACCGTCACCTCGACCTCGACTCCGAGC
Organism: Leptographium lundbergii; assembly: GCA_001455505.1. Lineage (NCBI taxonomy): Eukaryota > Fungi > Ascomycota > Sordariomycetes > Ophiostomatales > Ophiostomataceae > Leptographium > Leptographium lundbergii. The sequence continues at coordinate 149,378 of LDEF01000010.1, forward strand.
TCGAGCTCGACCGTTGCCACAACCTCCTCCGGGGTCATCCCGGGCAAGTTCTTTGAGGGCACCACGTCTTCTACCGCCACGACCTCCACCTCGGTGTCTGTCTATGTTGCGCCAACACCGTCGACCACCTCGACCACCTCGCCGGTCTACATTCCTCCTACCACGTCGTCCACTCCGGTCGTCGTTCCTACCACGTCTTCCACTCCGGTTGTCGTTCCCACCACGTCTTCCACTCCCGTCGTCGTTCCCACCACGTCGACCGAGCCGGCCACCACGGAGCAGGTTTACGTTCCTCCCACCACCTCTTCCACTCCCGTCGCTCCCACCACCACCTCTGTCGTTGTCGTCGACACGCCGACGTACACACCCACCACTTCTACGGCCGCTGCTGTCGTGCCTACCACGCTTAGCAGCGTCTATGTCGCCCCAACCACCACGTCGACCACTGCTGCGGCCGCTGCTACGACTGCCAGTTCCAGCTCCGACTCCAGCTCCAGCTCTGGCAAGACTACCTTTACCGGTGACATGACCTACTACACGCTCGGCCTCGGCTCATGCGGCTTCGACGACACCGGCGATGACATGACTACCAACATTGTCGCCATCAACGTCGACCAGATGGGCTCCCTGTCCAACGACAACCCCAACTGCGGCCGCACCATCACCATCAGTGCCAACGGCAACACGGCCACGGCCTTGGTCCACGACAAGTGCATGGGTTGTGCCTACGGCGCCATTGACGTCAGCGAGACCGTGTTCGATGCCATCTTCGGCAGCACCGACCTTGGCCGCTCCGAGGTCACTTGGTGGTACAACAACTAAAAGAGGAACGTACGGGCTTGAGGCTTTTTCTTTCTTACACTCTTTCGTCTCTTTTTTTCTTCTTCTGTTTCTATACTTTTTGGGACCCTATTTTCTGGCTCTCATCCTCTGGGCAGTTGATCCTGCTTCATTTTTTGTCATTTGTGCGGAAGGGTTCTTTCTCAACCTTTTCACTGTCCTGCTTCTCTTGAGAGGGTGGACCGACTCCCAGGCGAGAGTTTTGCGTGTTCACCCTCATTGTATAAATGGCGTTACTTCCAAATGGCAAGCCCCGATTTGGAGGAAAAAAAGGCAGAGCGTCGCTTGCGATGCCGCCAAATGGAACAAGATTTTTGCACAAGAGGGAACTCCCGGGACTGCATAACAACGGGGTAACAATTTATGACCAACCGCCGGCGCCCAGAACATGGGGAGGCGCATGAAGGTTTAGGGACGGCATCAAACATCCGGTAGGATATTTAGGGATTACATAGACATTCGTTTGCATGTATAGGAAATAACATTCGTTGCTTGATTTGCACAACTGTCCCTTCTATTCTACTTTGTATGCGTTCCGTATTACGTAGTCAGGATTACGTAAGCAAATTTGACACGCTTCCCAGCATCACCGATTCAGGCTCAGCAGCCCTTCAATGTACCGTTTTGTATCCACGCCCATGCCCTGTGCCAGCCGGCCTGCGCCATCGGTCCATGCGGCGCCGCCCAGCAGTCCTCTGTCGGCGATGCCGCTGCCACCGGTGCCGCCGTCGCTCGCGTTTCCTCCGCGGCCCAGATACGAGCCGCTGATGGCGCGCATGGCGGAAGCGGCCAGCCTGCTCTCGACGTGGTCGCCGGCGCGCCTGAGCAGAAAGATCTCCTTGCTGACGGCGTAGGCGGTGGCGACGGTGGCGGTGGTGGGCCGCGACGCGTCGGAGCCGGCCTTGTTACCGCTGCGGTCGCTGTCGCCGTCGTCTGTTGCGGCCTCGTTTTCGGTTGCGGTTGCGGTTTCTGTTTCTGTTTCGGCCTCGTTTTCGTCCTCTTCGATCAGCGGCTCGTACACGCTGCCGGTGCTGCCAGTGCTGCCGGTGCTGCCGGTGCTGCCGACGGCCGACGACGAGGACCGCTCGACGATGCGGTTCCAGACAACCCACCAGCCGCGGCTGGTCTTGCAGGTGCGCTCCAGCTCGGCCGCGTTGACCCGCGTGGCGGCATAGGTGCTGAGCAGCTGCATGTGCGTGTTGAGGGCCTCGACGCGGGACCACGACGGCGCGGGTGCGGGCGAGGGCGATGGCGAGGGCGACGGCGAGGACAGCGCCGACAGCGGCGACGCGATGCCGATGATGCTGCTGGCGCGTCGCCTGGCATGGACGCCCTGCATGCTGGCCGTGCCGGGATCGGGAATGTTGGGAATGGTCGAGTGGATCGTCAGCGCGCGCGGGTCCCAGATGAGGTCGTAGATGGTATTGGCGGGCGCGACGGCCATGGCGAGCGACGACGCCAGCGACGACGCCAGCGACGACGGCGACGACACGCTCGGCCGGCTCGGCCGATACGACGTCGACGCCAGCAGCGGCTTGTGCAGCACGGTGGCCTGGCGGCGGAGCAGCGCCTGGATGGCCTCCTCGTCCTTTGGACTGGCCGTCGTCTCGCCGTCGGCGGCCCGGAAGAAAAAGGCATACAGAAACGGCTGCTTGGCAAAGACGACGACCCGCAGCCGCTCCGTCCGGGTGGTCGTGCTGTCGGCCGGCGTCGGCGTCGCTGCTGCCTCGTCGGCTTCCTCCTCGAGGCCTTGCGGCTCGCTAAAGTACCGCAGCGTGTCCTGCGACGACGGCCGGCCGACGGCCCGCTCGACCAGATCGACCACGACTGTTCGCGGCCCCGTCTTCGACCGGCTCGTGCCCGTACTCGGCTCTGCGCGCGGCTGGCCCTCGTCGCCGCCGTTCTTGGCCTCGGCCCTGCTTGTTGTGCTGGCTTCGCTGGTCAGTGCGATCAGATACTGCCCCACAGTGGTGCGTGGCACGTGACGCTTGTGTGTGACGCTGCTTGCTGTCGAGGTCGCATCTGTGCTCGTCTCTGCAGGAAGGACGGTGAGGGGGTCCACGGACTCGTCGTTCTTGCTGCCACCACCACCACCGCCTGCGCCCAGACTCCAGTATGTGCCGTAGCCGAACTTCATAAAGGACATGTACTTGTCCATGGCGCCAAAGCTGGCCGGCGAGACCGACAGCGCCGCGTCCTCGGTGGCGTCCTTTTTCGACTGAGACACGCTGGACGTGGCAATCGGAGACGAGACCGAGACCGACTTGGCTCGCCGTGCGAGCAGTGTGACGGGCGGTGGCGGCAGTAGAGGAGCAAGGTCGGCGAGCCGTCCGTGCTGCTGCTGTTTCTGCTTCTGCTTCTGCTTCTGCAGCTGCTGCTGCTGCTCTTCTTGTTGCTGCTGTTCGGAGATGCTCGTCATCGTCGCGCTTCTCCTCTTGCGTCGCTTTGCGTGGCGCGGCAGCACGGACGGGTCTTCGACCACGCCGTACGCGTGCTTCCCCCAGCTGTAAATGTCCTCCATCCAGTACGTGACCGTGCGGAGAGATGGCCGCGAGAGGGCGCCGACGCCCAGGAAGATGGCCCCGTCCTCGGCCCCGATGCCGCGTCCGCTGCCCAGCCACGCGCTGCTGTCGGTATTTCTGTCGTCGTAGTTGCTGTCGTCGGCGCTGCTGCCGCCGCCGATGCTGATGCTGCTCCTGCTGCGGCTCCTGCTGCCGTCGTTGTCGTCGTCGAACAGGGAGGATCTTCGCGGACGGCCGCGCCCAAAGATGTCCTGGCTGTCGACCTGGCTGTCTCTGTCCTTGTTTTCCTTGCCGTCCCGGCTGTCCGGCTGCTGCTCGTCGGCCTCGTCGTCGTCGGCGGCGCGCCCGAACCGGCACACGACCAGGTCGACGAGCCCGTCGGTCTGCTCGACCAGGCCCTCGAGGACCTCGCGCTCGCCGCTGCCGCGGTCCTCCTCGCCGACGCCGACGCCCAGCTCGCCGCACGCGGCCATGCGCACGCCCGGCAGCACGTCGCGCACGGGGTTGCCGTGCAGCAGCACCGACCACGACGACAAGAAGACGTCCCAGTAGCGGGCCAGCAGGGCGGTGAAGCGCGCGCGCGACGGTGTCGCCGCGGCCGGCGAGGCCGTGCGCCCGTACAGCGCCGACAGCGACGCGTCGTGGTGCAGCAAAAAGATGGCGTGGGCCCGCAGCAGGTCCTGCAGCACCAGCGTGGCCGGCTTGACCTCGCGGCTCGAGTACTCGGCCGTGCTCGCGCTCCCGGGAAGGGGCGGAAGCCGCGTCAGGTTGATCGACTGAGAGAGCAGTCAGCAGCGGAGGGCGGAAACACACAATCGCAATCGACACGTACCACCAGCAGCCACCACCCCGGCTCCAGCTCGTGCAGCACGACGCGCGTCTTGTCCGTCTCGATCGTGTCGACCGGCTGATCGCCCGAGAAGCTCCTGCCAAAGGCCACCATGCCCTGGGCCAGGCCGACCTGCCGCAGCCGCTCGTTGCGCTCGTCCGCGTGCGACGCCGACGGCAGGTACGACGACGACGGCGACGACCCCAGCGGCGGTGAGGTCGACGATGCCGCCTGGTGGTGGCGATGTTGGCTCGCGCTGGTGCTCGATCGACGCCGCGCAAACGACGACGACGACGGCCCCGTCGCATAGTACACAATCTGCTCGTCAATCGTCTCGTCCGTCATTCCGAGACTCGGGTTGTAGATGGCGAAAAAGCCCAGCTGCGCCGGCACCACCACTTCGCCAGCTCCAGCTCCAGCAGCATTGCTGCCAGCGGCCGCTGCTGCAAATGTCATCTTCGGGGCTGGCGGTCGTGTGTCGCTGCGGCGACAGGCGCACGGCGCGATGAATCTTCCAGGAGGCCCCGACTAATTGCCGTCGGCGTGTGCTTCACATTGTACTGTCGTCGCGTTGCGGAGACGGAAAACAAGCCGGCCGATGGTGTCGTCGGTGGGAACAAACGAGGTTGAAGCTTCGGCACAATCTAGCCTTATGTCAGCCCGTGAGGATGCGGCGAGTCACACTGTGCGGCTTGCCTGCCCCGGCGTGGATTCCAGGCCGCTTCCAGGGACAGAAATACAGTGCTCCTGCCCCTGCTAGTGCACCGTACACGCAAAAATGCCAGAACTGCCTGAACTCGGGTAAAACAATTGCAGTGTACGGAGTACTCCGTATTCCTCACTCATCTTGGTCTCATTTGACTTGATGCAAGCACTCATGTCGTCAAAAGCTGACAGACACAGACCAGCCGCGTTCTGCAACTAACTCCTGCACACGACAAGTGACAACCATGATTAACAGCTCGCCGAGCCTGTCCCGCCTGCTCCGCCCAACGCCATTCCATGCTATCCTGTTCCATACCGTCCATCCTATACCTGCAGTGCGCTTCATCATGCTCCCACTCGACCACCTTTCGCCACCTTTCGCCACCTTTCGCCGCCCTCCGCCCTCCATTGGTATCAATCACCCCAGACTAGTATGAACGAGAATAGAAAACGAAAGCAACGCGGACAAGCAACCGCCCCAGAATGAAAAAACAACAACCCAAGCCAAAATAACAGCAATATCCTTGTCGGACATCCAGACAGACGGGTCCCGCTCGTCCATACGACATACTGCCTCCACCCGCTAGGTGCAATCCCCACACGCAGCACTAAATGTCCATCCGGGCAGCAATGTCTTCACTCATGGCGCGAACCGGACCCTTTCGCTTGTGGCTCACGTCGCAGTGGTCGCCTTTGCCCTCGTCCTCGTCCTCGTCCTGCTCGTCCATCGACAGATTGTTAACCTCGTCGTCGTCGTCCGTCAAGAACCCGCCGGCATCGTCAAAGTACTGGTCCGTGTCGCTGTCGTCCTCCCGGCTCCACAACAGGACGTCTTGCATCTCCGCGTCCTCGTCCTCGTCGCCGTTCTCCTCGAGCGACACCAGCTGGTCGGCCTGGTCGCCAAGCCAGTAGCGCGCCCGCTTGCCTGCAGCATCTCCGCCGTCGTGGATGTCCATGCCCGGACGCTTTGTCGCCGACGTGGAGAGACTGCTGTTCTCGTCGTTGGCGCCCGCTGCGCTTGCCTGCCGGCCGCTCCGGCTGCCGCGGCGTTGCCCGAACCGGGACCGGCCACCGCCGGCAGTAGTCGGCGTGCTCAGGCTGAAATGTGACAGGCGCCGGTGGTGCTGCTGCCGCGATAGCATCTGTGGGCTCTGTCCCAAGACAGGTACGCCACGCACGTACAGATAGGCAACACGCTTCCGGCTCTTGCTGAAGAAGAAGTAGTGCAACGTCCAGATGGCACCGTCCTCCTCGTCAAACGGGTTGTCGGCCGGCTGGTACGAAAACGCGGTACAGTCTTGCAGGTGCATCTCCTTGTTGATCAGGGCCCACATCTGAGGGCCCCACGGCGGCGATGTCAAAGATGCAGTGGATCCAACCGATGTGCCGGTGACGGAGCCTAGCGTGCTGTCGACAAACGAGTTGGGCCGCATGTTGCTCAGCGTGCTGTCAATCGTGCTCATGAGCAGGCGCAGGTTCCGCTCGCGCCGGAAATCGGCAGGCCGCAGCACGTGAGAGAAGTCGTAGTCGGGATGGGACGCATTCAGTGTGGCGATCAGATAGGCAAACGTGCGGCGGCTGGAGATCTCGGCCAGGTTGCCAAACGGGCTGGACCGCGACAGGTTGTGGCTGACGGCAAGCGACTCGCGCTGCGGCGGGCTCAGACTGGCGCCCAGCTTGAGCAGAGCGGCATGCTGTGACTCGAGCGACTTGTCAATGTTCTTGTACAGTTTCTTGTCCGAACCGGCGGCCTTGGTCGTGTAAAGGTCGCAGCCACCGGTGACGTGGCAGTCGGCAGTGTCAAAGTTGAGGGCACTGGCGACAATGTCAAAGTCGCGCAGAGGTATGAACTAGACGTGGCCTGAGGTCAGCATGAGGCGAGATGACAGCGAGCAAATGCGACCGGTCAGGGAAGGGCGGTGAGAGAGGAACCAAGCGAACCTTCATCGTGACGGCGCGGGTCCGTGAAGCATTTAAACAGATTGGCGATAAGGAACAGAGCCGGCGTACGATGGGGGTTCTGGAAATTGAATGCGATCCGTCGACGGGAAGAAGCCGGATCGGTTGCAGAAAGGGCCGGAAAGGGCGCTGTCTCTTGGGGGAAAGGCTGAATGGAGATTGGCGATAGGGCAGCTGATGGACAGACGGTCGGGCTCGGACGAATGGTGCCGGAAGGATAGGACTGCAGTGGCCTGATGCGGTGACAATATTGCAAATAAATGTATTGACAGGATTGACTGTCGGAGAGATCGAGGAGGAGAGCGAGAGGCGTTTGCCCGGAGTTATACAGACAATGGATGCAGCAGTGATGCGACTGCCCAGGTTCACGTGGTGACGTGTGTGGAGGCGGTCGAGCGCGAACAGGACGACACCAGGCGCAAGCTGATTGGACGGTGTCGGACAGGGACAGAAGGTAGAAACAGCGGATTGCGTGCCGGGGAAGGTGGATATCAGAAGACTGGAAGGGACGGGGGAAGGTGCAAAGGTGAAGTGGATGGAACGCGCACTCTGCAGTCTTCCGGCCGGGAGGAAGAGGGGGGTCGCAATGCGCCAGCTGACCATATGACGAGCGCACTACGATTAGAGTATGTAATGAGGTGATGTCGTTTTGAGCAAGGGGTACATGGTTATCGCGTCACCAGACAAAGGGCCCGGCGTATCGCCAGATACCGGGTACTTTGCCTAGGTTGCCCGCCACGATTATTAAGAGGTATTTCCGCCAGCAAACACGTGAAGCAGTCGTGGTGCACGTGTTCTGGTGAAACGGTGCAGAGAATCTTCAATATCGATAATAAAACATGCATGGTCGCAATGTGCCGCTGTTCCCAAACGCCCTGTGCAAAGTGAAAGCCCAATGAAGCCGTCGCCGGATGTCGGCGCAATGGTGAGCATCGCTGCCTACCGCGCGTTTCCCTTGCCGTTTTATTCTAGCCGTGCCCTGTCTTTGCCCCCTTGGCTCGATGGCCACGCTCAGTAGAGGCCGTTTTCCTGGAGAGCTTCCCTGATTCTTTCCGCATCCTGTCGACACCAGAAAGAGGGCCGTAGTTAGCAAGATCCGGGCGTACGGTAGATCGAAGATCCAGACTGGGACAGGTCTGCATGGGCAGACAAGCGGAGACAGGACAAGGACGGCAAAATAAGACAGCAAGATCCATGGCTGAGACAGCGGGAGCCACGGGCGTCCGCAGACACCACCGGTAGACACCGTCCAGTCTGGATGTTCTACATAATTTTTGTGACTTCGTCCTCAACCTGAGCAAAACGGAGGCGGAACGGTCAGCGAGGAGACTGGAGGGCTTTTGGGGGCGGATGCGTTTGGGGGAGGAAACAGATGGGCTGGCACAGGCGAGGTGGACAAGAAGCAAGGCAAGGCAGCCAGAAGCGCAATGGGAAGGCAGACAAGCAGGCAAGCAGGCAAGCAGACGGCAAGCAAGCGCGGGCTGGGTCAAAATCATACCTCCATGTCCTCGAGGGAGTCTTGCTGGCCAATGCAGCGCAGCACGTTCTTCTTGCTGCTCTCCTGCAGCTCGCCGGCCAGGAGCAGCTCGTCGAGAATGTAGTAGGCCTTGGTGAAGGAGAAGATAATGTCCAGCTCGCAGACGTTGCCGTAGTACTTATCCATCTGCTCGACGTAGCGGTGGATGATCTCGAGCGTGATCAGCTCGTTGTCGTCGGAGGAGCAGCCGGTGATGAAGAAGAGGGATGCGTAGCGGCGGTAGACGATCTTGGTATCTGTCCGTTGGCCGAGGCCGTCAGCAAGAAGCACAAGTGTGTGCAGGGCCACAGGCCCGGGGGATGCTGAGCGGGCGCACCCTTGTACTCGAGAAAGTTGCACATGCGCGTGCGGCGAGCGAGGACTAGCTGCGTGACATCCTTGACGATCTTGGCCTTTTCCCGGGGCGAGAGGGTGCTGAACCACTTGGCGAGACGCTGGGGGTCGAGCGGCGAGGGTCAGCAACCAGAGATAAGACGGCCGTGAGGGTGGTGGCAGGACTCACGACTTTGCCTTGCCGCGAGAGGAGGATGAGATAGCTGTCGAGCAGAGGTCAGAGGAGCTGCCAGTCGGGGCTGAGAGGAAGGGGCTGGGTCTCCCTACTGGATCGCCATGGCGGCAAGAGAGGCAAGACGAACGGCCGGGTCGGTCGGTCGAGACGGGGGCGTGGTGGAGAGAGCGAAGCTGCGGTCGTGCCGGTGCGAAGATGGTCGTGTTATTAGGAGATGCAGCGGTATGGAACAGAATCGTGTTATTTTTATCAATCCGTAATCCGGCCGGTGGGGCGAGCAGGTCTAAGGAGACCCGCTGGTCGCCGTTGTGAGCGCACACGCCCAGGCTCTATCTACAGCGTAGCGGCGGGGTAACGGAAAATACAGGCGTTGTGGGAGGGGCAACTGGCCACTAACAAGCAGAATTGCACGCTGTAGGCTCTGCGGCTGCCGTCTTGGGCTGCTCGTGTGGCAGAAGCACGCCTTTGTCGGCGTGGGGTGACACGCGCGACTGCCTGCATTGTTGCGCATGCGCGCACGAGTGCTCGTGGGATCGGAGTCTGGTCGGCAAGTCTGCTTAGTAATGCATGGCGCCAGCACGTAATGGCCTACGGAGCATATCGCCAGGTGTTTTTGCCTTCTTCCGTTTCGGCGCTAAACGGCAGACTATTTCTCTGGCCGGGCTGCTGTCGCCCTTTCTGCTTTTCTGCGTCTTGCCTGGACGACTATCCGTGTGCAGTGTTTTTGCTTCCGGCCCTGCCTCTACTGACCACAGCAGAACACCGGGCCATAGCGACAAGGCCGGACCTTTGAGGCTTTCCTGCCCGCCCCTCCTCTCGTGGCAGAATGACCAAGCTAATTCTCTCTACCGGGTACGAGGCCAAAGCCGTCTGACTCTAGCCCCTCTGGCGGCGTTGCTGACCGGTGCCGGGTTGTAGGAACATTGTTTCCGGCGGACCCTCCATCATCCGCAAGCCTGGAGCATACCGGTCGAACCTGGAGCTGACCAACTCGCTGCGGAGCAACTTTCTGGCCGCACAGCAGGCAGCAGCGGCCGACATTGAGGCCGACATTGCCGCGGCCGAGGCGGACGAGGAGTATCTGGTGGCGGCCAACGGCCACGGCGTCGCTGCCGACCTGGACGCGGCCTTTGCCAACGGCAACGGCAACGGCAGCGCCTACCGGCACGCTTTCGGAAACGGCAGCAGCAACAGCCGACGGCCGCCGCTGGCGACGTGGACGCAGCGCGCGGGCTCGGTGCTGTATGTGCCGCGGCTCGACTGGGCGGACAACAAGACAATAACGGGGTTGTCGGAGGAGGCATCGCAGTACGAGACGACGGTGAAGCTCTTTTTTGTGTCGGGGGCGCAGGCGGCAACGCCGGCCGAGCGGGGCGTGTTTGCCGAGGAGGCGCTGGGGCTGGTGTTTGGCGAGCTGGGCGTCAGCCGGGTGGACCTGCTGGTGATCTCGTTTCCGGGCGGCGAGGACGAGAGCAGCGGCAGTGCCTCTTCGGACAGCGACGACATCGTGGCGGCCACGTGGGCAGCAACGGCCGAGGCGCTGCAGGCCCAGGGCAAGGTGGCCCGGCTGGGCGTGGCCGAGTTTGGGGCGCTGCAGCTCGAACAGCTGCTCGAGCGCGTGGCCGTGGCGCCGGCCGTCGACCAGGTCAACCTGCAGCGCTGCTGCAGCGTTCCGCCGGCGCTGGCGACGCTGGCCCGCCGCCACGACATTGAGCTGCTGGTGCACACCGACTGCACAGACGTGCTGCCGCCCGGCACGCTGCGCGAGCTGCTGGGCCCCGGGCTGCAGGGGGCGGGCGTGCTGGCCGGTGGTCCGGGCGACGATCTGCCAGACGACGATCGGGCGGACGACGACAGCGTGGCCCTTCGCGGCGACCTCACGCCGCAGTGGGTGGTCAAGTACACGGCCGTGGTGCGTGACCGCGGCGTGATCGAGAACAAGGGGTACTTTGCCGGGGCGTCGCTGCGGGCTGTCTGAACTCACTCGTTCGGTTGGGATGCATTGGCGCATTGGCTCTGGGCGTTTCGGCTTGATCGCTTTTTTCTGTTCCTCGGCTGCTTTCTTCGCACGAAGAGGGTATCTGTTTCATTTCGTAAAACGCAATAGATTTGTTTCTGCTCGCCGTCTCTTTATTCTTCTTTCCCTCTGTTTGTCTCTCTCTTTTCAAACATCACCCCAACATGCTTCGCTTGCGGCCGCGCATGCGGACGTCCTCGAGCTTGCGCAGCACCGGCTTGGCCTGCTTGAAGGCGGCCTGGTAGGCCTGCAGGCTCTCGGCAAAGAGGTGTTCGGCGCGCGGATGGGTGCTGCCAAAGGCGCGTTCGAGCACGTAGAGGTCGACGGCGCGGTCCTCGTCCGAGGTGCTCTGGCTGGCGAGGCCAAAGTCGATGACGACAATGTCGCCGTGGAGGAGGTGAGCGCTGGTCGTCGCCGTAGCTGGCCGCAGCATCAGGTTGCTCGTCGTCAGGTCGCCGTGGACGACGCCGACGCGGTGAAGCTGCCCGACGGCCGCTCCGATTCGCCGCATCAGGCCGACGAGATCGGGGTCGGACGCGAGCGTGGCTTTGTCGGCCGCATCGGCTTGGTCGGCCGCATGGTCGTTGAGCCAGGCGTTGAGGCAGACGCGCACCGGCGCGCCCTCGATCCATTCGGTCAGCAGGCTGCCGCCCTGGGAGCCTTTTCCGGCCTGGGAGCCTTGGGAGCCTTGGGTCCCCTTGTCCTTCTCGCCCTCGTCCTCGCCCACGACATCGACCGCATACAGGGCCGGCACGCAGACGCCCTCGCGGCGACACCGGTTGAGGATGCGGGCCTCGGCCAGGATGCGCTGGCGGGTCAGGCGGGCGTCCAGGACGGGGTGGCGGTAGGCCTTGGGCGGCCGGAACTTGAGGGCACAGGGCCGATCGGGCGCCAGATAGGTGGTGCGATAGACGCGGGCCTCGGCGCCCTGGGCGACGAGCTCAAAGGGCGCCGAGGCGGGAAAGGTGAGCATGCGCGGGAGCGAAAAGTCCATGGCTGTGAGGGCTGTGAGGGTGGTTGTGGTTGTGGTGGTTGCACTCCGTAGTGGTGTCTCGATTCAATTTTGCCTTGCTCTAATACAGCGATTTCCTCTGGTGGGGTTGACCCCACGGGATGGCGAACGTTATGCGTAATACGGAGTAAGACGTCGTCTGCAGGGGCAGATTGCTCGCAGGGCGCTAGGGCCTGTGGCTGCGCTGTCCAACACGAGCACGGAGGACTCTGGGCGGAACAGAGCACGCCGAACTGCGAGAACGCAAAACGTACGGTGCCCCTGTCCAGTGCTTGACGATCGGCCAACAGCGGCTTCTGACCGCTGCTGCCTGTGGCTGTCTGCTGGTGCGGCTGCAGGCAACAGCTGTCGGCCGGTGGGTCTGGCTGATCACTTTCCGGCATTTTTTTATTCTTTTTTTATTCTTTTTTTATTCTTTTTAATTCTTTTTTCATCCTTTTTCATTCTGTTTATCCTCTTTATTCGGTCTTTTCTTTTTCCTCTTCTCCATGTTATTGACACCAGGCCAATCAGGCCACGGCCTCCGAGATCTGGGGCCAGTAGGGAGCAGTCGGGCGCCATGACTCCAGAGTTGCTCATTTCGTCGACACAACTCTTGAGACAAGCTGCGGTCAGCGGGTGGAACAGTCAATATACGATGTACGGAGTACAGTACTATTAGGTACGGAGTAGAGAGAGTCGGAAGAGGAGTACGGAGTACGAGTACGAGTACCCGTAGACAGCAGCTGCACTATATAATGTAGACCACGGCAACTGCACGAGAAGCCTCCCCGAGCGCTCTTTCCCCTCCAATCGCAAGCCTCTGCTTGCACCTTTGTTCGCACTTGCCTTAATATTGCCGCCCCTCTCGCTCGACTTCTCTCGTTTCCCAATAATTTTCTTCTGCTCACCTGCATGCATCTCTCCTGCATATTTGGCCGCCACCAATTTCCCGCTCCCGCCGACTCTCTCTCTCATTCTCTCATCCTTCGCCCGTGCATGCGCCAGCCCTTGTGCGGATATTGCCAGATCGGCCACCTCGCCGGCCTGCCCCATGCCGGCACGTCCACGTCGGCCATCCGTCCCGGCCGCTCTGCCGCTTCCGCTCTCACCGTCCTCACCGTCTCCACCGTCCCCACCGTCCTCACCGAGTCTTCTGTCACCACCCGCCTCTCTCGTGGCCACGCCATGTCGGACTCGGCCGCGCGCCAGTGGACGCTGGTGCTCGTGCTGACCGCCCTCTTCCTCTCCGTCGTCGTGCTGGCCCAGATCGTCACCCGCTTCGGCGCCGCCTACTGGGCTGCTCCCCGCGAGATCACCGCCCTGCTCGACTCGGCCGACTCGTCCCTGCTGGAGAACGAGAGCTACGACCGCGATGTTGCCCGCGTTCCGCGCCTCGACGACCGCATCCGCCTCGCCCGGCTGCTGCGCGAGATCCAGCGGGCCGGCGACGACCTGCGCGAGGACCTCAACGCCGTCCTGACCAGCCAGCCAACCGAACAGCAAAACCGGCGTCTGCACTCGGAGCTCTCCTTTTCGCCCTCGTATCCGTCCGTCTCATCTGGACATTCGTCGCGCCGTCGCCACCAGCGCCGCTCCTCGTCGCCAGAGTCCTCGTCATCGCCACCCTCGCCCCCTGCCCGCCTCACCACGATGGCTCGCATCCTTTGGGCAGCTAAACGCACCCGCCTCGAGGAACAGCTGCGTCGGCTCGACCTCCTTCGCATGCGCTTCCTCGTCGTCTACATGAGCATCGTCGCCGCTTCGGCTGCCGCTGCTGCCGACAAGGTCGAGAAGAGCGTGGCCTTTTCCAGCAGCCCGCCGCCTTCATCGGTTGGCTCTTCGGCCAATACGTCTTCGATTCCTTCGTCGCCTCGCGATCTCGAAAAGATGGCCTCTCTCGGCGCCATCGACGACCGTCTCGCTGCTTTTCGCTATCCCGCCCTCGACTACTCGTATGCCGCCCACATGGCCGCCTGGGTTCCCCCCCCTCCTTTCTCTCCACCATATCCACATCCTCCACATCTTTCGCAGATTCCAGCTCCTCCGCCTCCACCATCACTACCACCTCCGCCTTCGTCCTCGTCTGACCAGGATCAGACGCCTCCGACACCGCGCACGTCTGCTCGTCAGAGCCACCTCCTCTACAACTCGCCGGCTGCCCTGCCCCTTGACATTCTCGAGAGCATCCGCCAGAAGCCAGCGCTGCGTCGCGTCTCCACCCTGCCGCCGACCATAAACACCTCGCCCGAGAACCGGTTTCGCAGCGGTTGGATGGGCGTCGTTCAGGAGCTGCAGCGATCTCCCCTGCTGCACAAGCGTCATACCTCTGTCGAGACATCCACTGCCGCCTCCCAGACGTGACGTACGCTTAACGATCTACGACCTGATGAGTGTCCTATTTATAGTAATGATGAAAAAACGATAAAAGACTCCCGGAGAGACTGGCGCGACGCCAAACGACACGTTCCCGAAGCCCATTGGCTTGGGTTGACCGCTGGTCTGCGTCTGCATGCCCCTATTCACGCCCAATTACGCCTACTTATGTCTACTTACGCCCACATATACGCCTCCATACGCCTGCATATGCCCACATACGTACGGAGTACACCAATATTGGACGTATCCACGAAATCCTTCCCTTCTGGCTAGCCCAAGCGGCACTCTATCTCTCTTTTCCCCTTGTCTTCCGACCATTGCGTAATTCTATCCGCAATGCAGGAATGTCAGGGGCCCTGAACACAAAGATACCCCATCCCCTTACTTCTGTATACCGGTTAATGTTTTTTTCTCATTGAATATCTGGTCATGTATATAGTCCTATTAATTGTCTGGCAGTCGTTTTGATGCACAGCCACCGCAAACAAGAGCTTGCTACTGTAATCCGTACCTTTTAGTGTGTTGCATCTGGACCCGTGCCGTTTCTCTCGCCAACTGCTCTGTCAGTTTCTGGAGCAGCGAAGGTGGGTATGTGCATACTGTTCATTTTGTGACGTACCATCCAGAGCGACCAAGAACCGGCTCACGCAGTTGTAGCATGCGATCTAGGACAGTCAGCCGACCGAACAGGCCTGTGGAAGAGGAGACAGGGGCGGGAGGAGACGGACGACGGCGGTGAGCTCGACGATCTGGCGCTCGTCAAAGAGCTCGCGCAGGCGGGCAAACGTGGCGTCGGCGACGGTGACGGCGCGGGTCATCTCGTCGGTGTAGACGAGCACGGCCCACTGGGCGTCGCTGAGGGGGGCCGGCTGGCCGGGCGGGACGGCGAGCAGCTCGTCGCGGCGACCAAACGCGAGGGGGCCGTCGGTCTTGGCGACGTCGAGGCCGGCAGCCGAGACGCCGGCCTGGGCGGCCAGGGGGGCGTGGTGGCCCCATTCGTACCAGGCGTGGTTGACGACGGCGACGCGGCTGACGGCGAGCTCGCGCAGGTCGGCCGCCAGGGCCGTCGTCTGCGTGCGGACGGCGCCCAGAAAGGCGTTCCAGCCGTCGGCGACAGCTGGTGCGTGCAGCAGGGCCAGGTCGAGCGGCTGCAGCGGCCGGGGCGCCCGGCGGGCGGCAATGCGCGCCACAATGGCGGCGTCCTCGGGCGTCGTCGTCGCCGGCGGGTCGGAGACGTAGGGGATGCGCATGGTGATGGATGTGAGATGAGATGACGGGAAGACGAGTTGACGAAATGAGATGCTGAGATGAGACAATGAGATGATGAGGATTAGAGATCAGAGGATAAAAGTATGGCGAATATCGCAAAGCTGAATGAAATCAACAACTATGGCATGAATGAAAATAGATCTGAACAACAAACACAACGGACCAGCCGGATATCTGAAGTTGAAGCCAAAGCTCCCTCGAAAGTCTGGGGAAAACTCTAGCCCGCCGCACTTGCCGAACGGTCGCCGATCTTCGGCTAGCGCTTCCGAGAACGCGCTTTCCTACAGAGCACGTCTCCAACACTCCTCAGAAACAAATATTATAGACATATTATCAAGTATAGTAATCAAGCAAACGCCGTCTTCGCGCCTGTATCGTTGTACAGCGTCTTTTGCCCTCCCAGTGTCCCAAGTGAACAGATATCCAATCATGTATCTACCGATCCAACTCCGTTCAGAAAGCCCTGCTCATCCTTTAGGACCGCAACAGAGCCGTCGTTGCATGCCTCGTATCAAGGTCCGCGCCCAGTTTTCCTGCGCGTCGGACGTGCTTCTCCCCGTCGAATGTGGCTGCTACCGCTGCTACGCGTGCGCCCGGCCGTTCTGTGCCGGCCCTTGCCCTTGTATCCGGCCGTCTGTCGGTGATGGCGCCGCCTTTTGTGCTTCCGTCTGGCCGTCTGGCTCGTGTACGGCGTCCAGCTTCTCGGCCAGGAATCCTTCTGGCGCCTGAGCCGCCGCCTGTGCCGCCGCCTTGGCCTTCTCCGGCGTCCCGTTCCTCATCAGCGATGCCGTCTCCGGCTCTTCCGGAATCGTGGCAAACTTTTGCAGCACCTGCTTGAGGGCCGGCCGTCGGATCGGCTTGCTGAGAAACTCGTTCATGCCCGACTCCATGCATTCCTTCACGTTGCTCTCCTCCGAAAAGGCCGTCAGAGCCACAATCGGCGCCGAATAGCCCATCTGCCGGATCAGCCGCGTGCTCTGCAGCCCGTCCAGATTCGGCATCTGGATGTCCATAAAGATCACGTCAAACATCTGGTTGTTCTCCATGTTGGCCTTGACCAGGTCGTACGCCTCCTGGCCGTCCTTGGCAATCGTCACGTTGTAAATGTCCTCCAGCTTCAGCATCCGGCTGACCACCTCCACGTTGGTCGAGTTGTCGTCCGCCACCAGAACCCGCACCCGGTCCTGGCTCTTTGCCTTGCTGGCGAGCACCTTGTCGATCGCCGCCATCTGGTCCTTGGCGCTCTGCACCGGATGATGCACCGTGTTGGCCATGAAGAACGGCTGGCTCAGTCCCACCAGCCGCGCCTGCTTGTCTAGCACTGGTGCCTGCTTGGTCTTGGACGATTCTGCTGCCGCTGCCTTGAGCAGCGAGTTGCGCCGGCTGTCGCAGTCCACCGAGCTGACGCTGGCTGGCCGTGACTTTAGGCTGCTCGACGCAGTACTGGAGGCCCTATGCGCTGTTAGTAGAGTCCTCGGCTCGCCTGCTTCGCCCCCTCACTTACCGCTCCTTGACGTATTTCAGCGGAATCCGCATCGTGAAGACCGACCCGACCCCAACCGTGCTCGTCAGCGTGATCGTGCCGCCCATAAGAGTCGCCAGCTGCTGGCAGATGCTCAGCCCCAGTCCCGTACCGCCAAACTTCTTGCTCAGCCCCAGGTCGCCCTGCACAAACGGCTCAAACACCTTCTCCTGCATCTGCGGCGCGATGCCCGGACCGGTGTCCTGGATCTCAAACTCAAACATGTACGTCTTGGCGCCCGCAGGCGGTGGTGTCGGCGACCGCTCGTGCACGCTGACAAACGTCGTGGGCACCGCCTTGGGTTCCAGCGGGTTGATCGACAGCGCCGTGCCCGACGTCGTGCCCTTGTACGTGGCCGCTGTCAGGGTCGTCGTCGAGACCGCGCCGCTGTTGCTGTTGCTCCGGGAGTTGGTCGACTGGATCGACGAGGCCCCGAGCCGATGACGCGATCGGCTCCCACGATGCGATCCCGACCTGGAAAACGACGACGTCCGGCTGTCGTCACCGCTCAGATCCGCCTCGCCGATGCATCGGATCCGCACGTCCACTTTGCCACCGTGGGGTGTGAACTTGAGGCTGTTGCTGACCAGGTTGATGATCACCTGCAGGATTCGCTGCTGGTCACCCCATAAGCACATGTCCTTCAACCGCCCAGTGCCAGGAGGACCGAGCGCTGGCAGCTGCGGGTCTGTGCCGCTGCGCTCAGACGTCTTCCCCATCGTTGTGCGGGCCGCACTATCAGTCGCCACCGCTGCGCCGTCCGCTGCCTCTCCTGCGCCCGACATCAGCTCATACGGGTCGAAGCTGACGTAGTTGACCGAGAACACGATCTTGCCCTCGCGGACCTGCTTGTCGAAGATGGACAGCACCTGCGACCGCACGTCGCCCAGCCGGAACTCGCGCTCCTCCAGGCTGACCTGGTGCCCGATCTGGTTCTTGGAAAAGCTGAGCAGGTCCTCGAGCAGGTGCAGCAGCAGGTCGCCCGACTTGTACAGCGTCTTGAGCGACTGCTTGATGCGCGACACGTCGTCCTCCTCCATGCACACGGCACACATGCCCATGATCCCGTTCAGGGGTGTCTTGAGCTCGTGCGAGATGTTGGCTATAAACAGCGTCTTGCTCTCGTTGGCCGCCTCTGCCGCCTTCTTGCTGATTTCCAGCTCGCGCGTGCGCTCCGCCACCTTCTCGTCCAGGGACTCGTACTGCTTGAACAGCTCCTCGCTCATAGCATTGAACGTGCTCGTGAGCTCCGTCAGCTCATCCGTGATAAAGTGCCGGTGCTGGGGGACTTTTCCGGGAATCTTGAAGATCGTATGGCCGTCCTGCTGGTTGTCTACCCTGCCCTCTTTCGTCGTCGCAAAAACAGCACTGGGCTTCTTGTCCAGTCCGGCAATGTGGCGCATCCGCGTGAACCAGTCCTTCTCCGACAGCCGTGAGCGCGTAGAACGCGTCGCCGAGCTCGGGGCCTCGTCCAGTTCCGTGTATCCGGGCGGCGCAATGGACTTTTCTGTCGCATACTTGAGCTGGCGAATCGGCTTCACGCTCAGATGCGCGCACGGCACAATCAGGATCATGACCAGGCCGGCCGTGCCAAAGACGCAGCCCAGGAGGATCTTTCGCAGAGTCCGGACGGTCGCGTAGGCTTCCTTGCGATCCTGCTCAACCGCAATGGCCCAGCTGACGAGCGTCGACTGGGGGCGCGCCACGCCGACAGCCACATGATAGCCCTGCTCGTTTGTTGTCGACAGCGTGGCACTGGCATTGTTGACAGAGTCGGTCCGGGTCGAAAATACGTCCAGCACAGCTGGATACGAGCCCAGTCGGAATGTACGCGAGAACGTGCCGTCGCTGTAGTCGTGCTGCGAGTGGCGGTCGGGGCCGGACGTTGACGGTAGCGGTGGCAGGATGAAATGCACGTCCACCTCGCCAAATTTGTCCTTGCTCGGCGGCAGGTACGTGGTGTTGCTTGGCTGGTACGAGCTGTTGAACCTGTTCCACACCGTGGCCGGCCCGACGAACAGCACGACGCCCGTCTTTCCCAGGCCCTCGTGCGACTGCTGAATGTCAATAAGAGTGGTGGCCGAGGCGATGAGCGTCATGTATCCCAGGATGAAGCCCTGGTTGCTGTTCTGGCGGATCGGCACCGTCAACGAGATCAGAGCGAAGCTGGAGTTGATGATCAGCGGGCCCAAAAGCAGGCCGTCGTTGTTCGTCAGCCGCACGTTCGGAAAGGCGTATGCAATGAAGGCGTTGGTCGTGTTGTCGACGGTACTGCGCAAGCCGGTGTCGTTGTATGTGATGTTGGGATATAGATCGTACGGGTAGCCAAAGTCGGGATCGCCGAGGTAGACATCCGAGCCATTTGCCGACTTGTACGGCAGCTCGATCGAGACGCCCTGTCCCGTGACGTTGAGGAGGCCGTTCGTCGAGCCGGACGTGTTGCGCGAATACAGTCGGCCCTGGTAGAGGTTCGTGAAGCCGGAAACGCTGAGAGCGCTCTGCATGTCGGCCTCGGCATCTCTCCAGTTGCTGTCCGAGTGGTTGCCCCGGTAAAAGTTGACGAGCGATTGCTGGATCAGGATGCGCGACGCCAGGTTCTCGCACGTCGTCTGGACCAGGTCGATCTCGGACGAGACGCGCGCGGCCTTGAGCGACGCAGTCAGCGACAGGCTGCTAGACTCCACGTCGCCGACGAAACGGTTGACAAAGATCCATGTCGGGATGGACACGACTGCCAAGGCCACGAGAACGGCAAAGACGACGAGCACGGCGAGCTGCTCGCGGATTGCGACCCTCATTGTGCCGCTCTACAACGAGGAAGTTGCCGGTTGAGCTCGTTGCACCTGCATGTCGTGGGGAATCGTCGAGTGGAGCTCTTCGACCAGTTCGATTCTGACCCGTTGTCTTGATGGCCTGATGCCACGTGCTCCTCGAAAATGAACGCCTGCAGCTGGCTGGTGTTGGTGCTGGTGCAGGTGCAGATACAGAAGCAAGAACGGATCGAAGAAAGCGACGTGAATGCTGAAGCTGGCTGGTGACGGGGTCAAGTGCGGCGAGTCTCTCGGGTCGCGAAAAATGAGCCGAAAAGGGCGATCCGTCAATGCAAAAGGGGCTAAAAGGAATGTCGTTGTCGATAGATGTCGATTAAGGGTCACTGGCAGCTGGGGTCTGTCGGGCAGGAAAGGGTTGGGAGAACAAATCGCCGTAGATCCGATAGCGAAGGAGTGGAGATGGGAGCTACTCCGTATGTATTTGCATTTGCGTTTGCATCAACAGAACCCCGTAATCGCTAACGCTTCGCCAGGCTGTCCAGCCTTTTGATTGCAGCAGGGATGGCAGGACGCGAAACGGATGTGAAGACGTCTGTAGGGGACGCTGTTGAAACCCGCTGTCAGCACGATGGTAACGTTTCCCTTGTCTGCTCAAACGACATTGGCTCGTATTCGGCAGGACTGTTTATCCCCCCCGGCGATGGGACCTTTTTCTTTGTCGTCGGCAATCTGCGGCGTCTTGGCAGCACCGTTCGGGTATGGTCGACCAGCCAGAGGCACGAGTGAAGACAGAGGCACGAGTGAAGACAGAAGAAACGGGCATCTCACATCCCGAAGCCGAAGGGGGTCGCAAACAAGGTATACGCGCAACTAACCTGGCTAAATCCGATTTCCGATTTCCGACTACTGGCTGCGTCTTCCCGGCCCTTCTCCGCCTCGTCTCCACGGATCGAACGGCAAGATGCGTGTGCTGTGCGGTCCGCGTGCTGCTCGCTGCTCTGCTGCTCTGCTGCTCTGCTGCTCATGGAAGAAGCAGGAATGGAAAGAAGAGGGGAACGCGTGCCTGGCAAAGTACTTGATCAAAAGACGGCAAATGTACCGAAGCAAGGGGTGAGGAACAATGGGAGAGCGTCGATAAGACGGCAGCGTCCAGTATGCAGTCCGACCAGTTCGTGCTCGGCTTCGGTGGCAGCTTCTCCCCCAGTTTTGTCGATTAGCTCTACGGTTCTCACTCCGAATCCCCAACTATTGGAAGAGTCGAGGCCCCGATCGAACGGGCTAGACTGGGCCAAGACAGGGATTGTTGGAGCACGAGCTAAGCGAGACATACCTATCATATCGGCGAGGGTGAGACAACCATGTGGGGTCTAGACGCTGCGGTGGTCAGAATGGGCAGTTCCTGCTGGCTGTAGGAACGGAACAAGTATCTTCCTGTGTTTACCTCATCTAACTGCGGCCGTCTATTGGCTACGGACCGGAAGAAAGGCACGGCATGCAGTCAGGGAGGGTACGTCAGCCCGTAGGCATCTTGGTGCGCCATAAACGCTGGTAGATTTGGTTGACGACAACCCTGGGCCGACGGCAGACGCGAAGGGGCGTACAAAGAAATCAACCTTTTCACGGGTGCGCTGCACCACCGGAGCTTGCGCGGCCGCCGTATGCGGAACCATTCGCCGAACTGTTGCGGAAGCCAGCCGGTGAGCTGATGATGAGTAAGGCCTGTGAGCATGGGGCTGTTGGTTGTATCAGCTGCATGCATACGGATTAGTGGAGGAGAAAACGGTTTAATGTCTTGTTGCCTGACTAAGAATGTGTCATCCAAAAAGCATGGAAGAAGAAATTTGACACCTTTCAGTGTCAAAGTGTCACGACAAAAAGTAGAATAAGTCCAGAGAAGCAAAATAAAACAATAAAAGCCGTCCAACCCCGTCCGGCCTTCCATTTGTCTCGTCCGATCATGAGTCATGCTTCGTAATGCGTAATGCCACTCGTCCTGAAGTCCGTCTTATGCCCGGCTGAAGATTAGCGGCACAACGGCCGAGTTGCTCTCCATGCTGTGATGCTGCGACGACATCGAGTCGCCAAAGAGCCGCTCGCGCCAGCGCTGGCTGCTCAGCAGCGACGATGAGGTCGACGGTGCCGCCGGGGCTGCCGCCTGGGCTGCCGACACCGACGCAGCAGCTTCTGCAGCCGTGGCAGCCGATGCTGCAGCCGCCATCTGCGCCGTCTCGCGGCCGATCCGCCGGTTGAACTCACGGCTCAGCTTCACCAGCACTGCCTCCTTGGCCTTTTTAAGCGCAGACGACCGTGCATCGGCATCCTCGGCCATCATCAGCTGGTTCTGGCGACGCTGCGCCTCCTCGTCCGCGCTCATGGTGCTGTAGAATGAGCTCGCTGCACCCGGGCTGGCTACTGCTGTGGACGGGTCGTAGACAGCTGGCCGGAGCAGCACCGGCTCGGCATCGGCTGCCAGCATGGGCGCCGAGATGTTGAGCGGTGCAACCTGTGCGGATGCCACGGATAGCGTCGTGTAAGCTGCGGCTGTGGCCTGTGGCCCAAAGACGTCGTCCTCGCCGTTGCAGCCATGCTCAGGATGGCCCACAATCCTCGGTCGCGGCTGTGGTGGCGGCATGCGGTGGACAAAGGGATGAACGGACTTGGGCAGCACAAATGCGTCCTTTCGGTTTCGTTCTCGTTTGTGTGACCGTGAGCGGCTTCCCTTTGACTTGGCCTCGCGGTCTGCAGTCGTACCCTTGCTGTGGCTGTGGTGATCGTCGCCGTGATGAGGACGGTGGTGGCGGTGGTGATGGTGGCGGCCGTGTGATTTGGACCGTGATCGCTGGTCTTCAGTCCCGGCCGAGCTGCTATTGCCTTCTTGGTGTCGTCTATGTCGTCGCCGTTCGCGTTTCTTCTTGAGTTGGGTCGTGAATGTGAGGCTGGCTTCGTGGAGGCCTCCCATATCCGAGGCAAGGTCTTCTTTCTCTTCCAGCTCTTCTTCTTCTTCCCCGACTAGTTCTTCGTCGTACTCCCCTTCATCCTCTTCTTCAATCGTAGGCGGATGCGCCGCCAAAATGGGATACTCATCTGCGCCTGGGATCGACATCTTCGGCCGTGGCTTTTCCATCACGAACGGAGGATCCGGTCCGCTACTGAGATAGCTCTCCAAGTCATCGGCGCCCGTTTCAAGCAGGTCGCGCGATACAGCGGCCACAGCGGCTGACGGAGATGGTATTTGTTTGTCGTCCGGCGATGCAATTGCAGTTGGCCCGTACGTTACAGCAGAAGACGCCGATGATGGAGATCCCAACGAGGACTCGTTGACCAGGCGCAAGCTCTCCCGGAAGTCGAAATGGGCTGGAGAGTCATTTCGGTTTTCGTTGCCGCCGCTGCTGTCGTTTTCTTTGTGACTCTTGCCATTGTGACCATTGCGTTGCCAAAGGTTGCTGCCACGACTGTTGACCTGGCCCAGGAGCGGTGCAAACGCCTCCTCCCAACTGCCACCATCCACCAGTGAGACGTTGTCGCAGTCAAACTCGCGGATGGAAGCCTTGTGCCGCTCGACAAGATCGAACAGCTGTGGTGTGCGCAAGGTGGTGTTGCGCAGAGTCAAACAGCGCAGGCGCGGGAAGTGCATGGGCTCCCGGTATGGCGCTGGAGGGAGTGGTGACATCGGGCCGGTCACCTCGTTGAAGAGCTTCTTGGGGCCCTCGCGTTGCGTCGCAAGGAGCGGGTCGAGTGAGAGCGCAATAGGACAGGGACCCTTGCGTCCGCCGTTTCCACCGCGCCCATCGTCCCCAAGCCAGGTAAAGGAGAACTTCTCCAGCTGCGGAGCCATGTGGCGGATGTAGTCGTCGATGATCTTGAGCTGGTCGAGACCGGACGACGGCCCGTAAAAGTCCCAGGCATCGACAGAGACGTACAGCTTGCGGATCTGGCGCCAGCGACGGGCAGCAGAGGGCATGGCTCCAAAGCCGGGCACGTGGCGCAGATAGTTGAAGGCAGCCGGGTGGACTCCCGACAGCGAGAGCTTGGACAGCTTGAGCAAGGGAGCCCGCTCCAGCGAGATGCGCAGGCTGATCAGGGCGTAGTCCACAATATCGCGGCGGTAGCGCTCCTTGGGGTCCTGGCCGGGACAGCGGATCGTCAGGTGGCGCATGTTGGGCAAGTGCTTCATGGCATTGAGAAAGGAGGGCACGTTGGTCGCTGCGTGGAAGAGCGGAGGGTACTGCTGGGTCAGGACATCGCCCAGTCCCGGGTTGCCGTACTTTGGACGCGTCAGCACCGACGCCATCGATGTGTGAGGCGTGTAGAGGAAGCTGATCTCACGGCCGGTCAGAGGATGGAGAAGTGGCGGCAGAAAGGTGGCATCCGAGTGCGGAAGGTAAAAGGTGAGGTGCTCAACATGGTGGCCGATGCGCGAGAGAGCCTGCACTCGGCTTGGCTTGGTGAACGTGTTGGCCGTAAAGGTCAGGTGGGTGCGCAAGAAGAGGCGCCGAGTGATGAGGTTGCAGCAGGCCGAGTTGGCCGACCGGACGGCACAAATTTCGTCCTTGTCCAGGAGCTCAAAGAGCGTCTCGCGGATGTGCTCGTCCTGCCAGAGACGGTAGAATGCTTGTGTTCCGGTAGCCATGACTGTAGCATGACGATGCGACCGGGCAATCTTTTAGGACACGACAAGACAACAGACAGATCTTCTTTGGAACTGATGCAGCGCTTTGATTAACACGATTGGAAGGGAAACAGATAGCGGGCAATTGGCCAATAGATATAAGAGCAATAAGCAGCAGAGATGGGGTATACTATTAAGCGTTTGGTTTTTAGATTTGGGATGAGGCTTCACTTGAATCGGGAACCAGTATTCTCGCCAGGAGATAGAGTTCCATATGATATGATACTACTGGTAATATTGATTAACAGTGAAGATGTCGAGTGCAAGACAGAAACAAGAAACAAACAGGAAACGAAAGAGAAAGAAGAAACAAAACGGGGAGGGAGGAGACCTGGCCCTGGTGTTATACCGAGTTCTCTTACCGTCACCCGTCCAGCTTCCACTACCAGACTTCTTGAGTGGACGAGCGAGGACGGGACGAAACGCGAAAAAGGCCTGGGAACATCTCGTCGCCCACTTCCGTCCACCAGCCTCCCCTCATCTTCTTAACCGGTATCATGCAGAGATAACCGTTCCCAACAGCCTCTGCGCGCCACAAACGCGGTCCAGTGGGGAAGAGCGTGGATGGAACAGTCACCACGAGGACCGGATTCGTTCCTGTCCCATGTGATCTGCAGGGCCAAGAGAGCCTTGTTGTAGTGCAGCAGGTCGTGTCGCTCGACGGCCGAGGGCGGAGCAATCGAGTGGTTGACGAGTGACTCATTCGGCCCACGTTTCCTGCAGGTCGATTTCGTCCGGAAAAAAGAACCTTATAATAATCGTTACTAACAATCCATACTATCGTATGCAGAGGTGGTCTGTCGGCTTGCAATAGCAGACAGTCGAAAGAGGCTGGACTAGAAGCATAACCGGAAGGATGATACCCTGAAATACCGTGTCTGCCCCCCTTCTCAGATGGGCGATGCGTGCTATCGGCCACGATTCGCCAAACAGTGGCCAACTCTCATTGAAATCCTGACCGGTTTCGATGTTCTCCGTTTCACCTCCTCCTACTGGCCGGCGGCTGCTTTCGGGCAGACAGTTGACTGTTCGGGTTCCCTCTTCGTCCCCTCTCCTGCAGTGTCGCCGCTAAAGAACAGCTGCAGCAGAGCCAATGCACGCCTATGCAGGCGGACTTGGGGAGCCTCAAACGGTTCGCTGTCGACATTCAGAAGTCGCCAGCGGGGTTCGAACTAAGATGGGGGAGGGTTGCAGCAGGGGCCCATTGGCTGCCGCTGAACAGACGCCAAAGTGACGGGAAATTGACACGTAGACGCGGCGCGGTCCTTCTTTTAGCGCGTGTCCTGGTCTGGCCGACACGCCAAGACTTTTGTATTGTGAGCTTGCAGCGTGCGTTGCGAGACAAGGCCGCAACCTGACGGGCTTCCAGATGTGAAACAAGCGCGATGCTGATGCCATACTCTGTAGGGACGGATTGGGTTGTCATCGGGGCCTCTAGAGACTGCTTGCTGCTGGCCGGCCCGGTGGCAATCTTGTAATTCTCCAAAGCCGGAGGCTGATGCAAGGAACACACAGTGTATATTTGCGGGGCGCAATGGCACTTAATATGGGAGACGGAAAAATGCAGGACGTCACTGGAACTTGTTTGTAATAGTATGAGTATGCTTAAGTTACAATGCACTTATCGGCGAACGTCTATGGGTATGTGACTGACCATCCATACGTGCCGACCTCATCAACTTCAAACAGGCCAGGATTGGAAACTCTGCAGATCGGGACATCCGCCACACCCCCATGTCTATCATCTCTGCGTTGGTTCGGGGGTTGGTTGATGGCCCTCTTGTCGGGAGATCGACATCATGGGCGGACGTGCCCGTCCCACGTGGTTTAAACCACTACAAAACAGCAGTAAAAGACAGGAAGCTACTCCGTAAATGGTCTTAATCTCAACCGTCCGCGGCGAACAGCAACGACTTGGAATATGGAGGGTGAAACGATAAGTTGTTACCCAATGGCCTTCGCAAAACAGACAACTCTCGCTGCTTGACTGTGTCGCCCCTCGTATTTATTGAAAAGAGATTGGTTCCGTTCGAACGGTTTGTTTGATTCATTATCAAGTAGCCCATGCGTCTAATGTTATGTAGATGCTTCGTCGTTTCCACGCCACCTAATCCAAATCACGCTCGGGAATCGATAACACCTTAAGATGCTCCATGTTGACAAAAAAAGCAATGCCCTCCATACTCGGGGTATCAATGACTGCTAAATGCATCCTCTCGAACGCTTCTCCTCAGTAGGCGTCACATTCCTTCACAGGCTACTCTCCGCTAGTCGTCACTTCCAGTCGGCCGCGTTTTCTGGACCTAGACTTCTTCCTCTTCTCCTTAGCTTGGGGTTGGGGTTGGGGTTGGGATTGGGATGGAGGTTGGGGCTGAGGTTGAAGTCGAGGTTGAGGTCGAGGTTGAGGCTGAGACTGAGGCTGGGCTTGCTTCTCCTTGTCAAAGGGTTTTGGTGGTGGTCCCGTCTTTGACTTCTTTTTAGGCTGGGTCTGTGTCTTAGGCGGTGCTTCCTTCTGGTTCGTTTTATCCTGACCGTTGCTATCGACATCCTTTTTGCTGCGTTTCTTTTTCGGAGTAGGAGTTGGTTGTCGAGCAGATGCAGCCGTCTCTTCCTGGCCCGCCGATCCAACCACAACCTCCGCTGCATCTAGTGCGATAACCGACAGATTAGGGCTCGTTTTGTCAATGAACAGAGCGCTGTATTTGGAAGACCATATGTCATCCTGCATGGAATACTGACGCCCAGACAGGTGCTCTCCGTGGTTGAGCACGCAATCTGCGCCGAAATGGGCGGCTTCGCCACAGTAATAACAAAACACGGGCAGTTCTCTGACCTTGCGTGCTTTGCTCGAGCTTGGTAAATACGTGCACCAAATCTGGGGGCAGTTATCCATGGAATGGCCCCTGGAGCCGCACATTGCACAGCTGGTTTCTGGTTCGGCTTCTGTCGCCGGCGTGCCGTCTGCAGGCACCCGGTCAGCCCCCACGGCTTTGTGATGCCCAGGCTGCTGATGTTGTCGGCATGTTCTATATTTGGGACAGCCAAGAGTGAGATGGTCCTCGCTCTTGTCGCCGCAGAATTTGCATGTTTTCGCTGGACATTGTTTCGCTCGGTGTCCGTAAGAGGCACACGATATGCAGAATGTCGCGGCTTCGGGCACACCGGGAAAGTACGTGCGTAGTTCGTCAACCTCCTTGGCACACATGTTCGGCTCAGGTTTCTGAGCCTCGGGGAATGGGATGCTGCGAGTTGGGTGGGTTGGTGTATTGAGCCCTTGCCTCAAAATTTCCTTCACCCTCTCGCTCGAGCCTTCCCTACTGGAGAAGGCCCGCACAATCTCCTTGAACCGACTTTTATAGGGCCGGCCGTCCCACTCATCCACTGGCCAGCGATTCACTGTGATACTGAAAGCTTCGAGCAAGAAGGCTTCGTGTGATGGAAATACGCGCCAGCCATGTTGGTTAAGTTGTATGAACGACAGGAACCACGTCTCGATGCCTTTCAGCCCAGCCTCCACCGTGCAGGCACGCTGCAGCAGGGGCAGTGGCGGAAACTTCCACTCAATATTGAACTTCTTGAAAGTCAACCCTGCCCCTTGCTTGGGTGCCATGGTGTTTATATTCACGTCGACACTGGCGTTGGCGTCAGTGCCCAGCTTTTGGGGGCTCGCTCGAAGCGGAAGGCCGTGGCCTCCAGTCAGCTGCACCTTTGTTTCGGTCATTTTAAAGGGGGGAACCGGCTAGCATATTGGAGCTCCCCTGTTTTGAATAGGAGCTCTCCACTCGCCTAGTCAGTTAGTGGGTTTTATTATAGGAGAAAGTGATGGGATGACTCGTGTTCGTACTCCGTACTCCCTCAAAGTGTTCCTTTCAAATGCGAGAAAAGACCACTCGGATTGGTCGATACAGGGGATCGGCGGAGGCTAGCAGAGTTTCGTGGGAGAAGCTACTCACATTACAGTATATTTCTGTCTCTGTCGGATTAATGTTGTTGCCGGTAGTTGTTCGGGGGCGGCCTGCTCCGCCTGAAGAGGAGGAGTCCAGGCACCAGCCAAAGTGACCATTCATCTAGATGTATGCATATCGAGTACGTATGCAGGTGGCAGATGCGACTACTGTAGCCCTTTTATGCCAGAACTCGCCTCATAGTCCCGCATTTTTCCATGTGTTCGCCCTCCGAGTCTCGCGAGAATGGTCAAATCCGTATTCTGTACTCCGCATAGCATGCCAGTTAGCGGGCCCAGCGGCGATACCTCGCCCTGACGTGTTTGTAAGCGTAAATGAGGAGTATCGTGGCGCAGCATTTTAACAGATAGCCCGTTGCTCTGTACTAAATTTGAGGTCAATTTCCACACCTGCAACACGACCGAACTGATTTCCCCTATGCGTATTCCGATTTCTTCTGGTGTCGTATTACTTTCTCTCTCTACGTCGTAATATCGCCAGTCCTGTTTCATCGCCTCGTCTAAGAGTACAACGCACCTCCACCAGCTTTATATTTAGTAGCTATCGTTGTTCCATTTGCTGCTAGGATAGGACACCCCTTGTTTCTGGCCGTGTTTCTGCCCTTGCTCGCCGCCTTAGTCTGGACTGCGATTGTGCACACATCTTCTTTTGCTGCCCTTGGTTTCTTCTCACCCTGCGTACCTCACCTCTTTCAAGCCTCCCAACAATTGTAACTTACCGAATCCATCGATTACGGCATCTCTCGACGACACTACGATCACGGCTTTTGAAGTTCGTATGCTGTCGACCTCACCCATCTGTTTCCATCGCCTGCCGTCCGAACAGCTATAGCCCTGTTTTCGGTTCTGCATCTTTTAGCACCAGGCATCCATCAAAAATACATATATCCTTGCTTTGGCGGATTCCCGGCGACTCCCCATCGCTGCCAGTACTTTTGATCATCGATCATCTGATTCTGTTTGCATTTCAATCACCACTGTTTTGTAGAGGACTCGCCTTCCGTCCTCTGCTAATCTCCGTCCCTTTCAACAAAAAAAGCTTTAAAGAGTCCCCGCCAATACCGCCAAGCTGTCTTCCCCAATTCTCCTCTCCCGAACCGTCTCTTACGACGCGGGCACTCGTCCGCCGCGTCGCAGGAACAGCGCCTCGTTCGCTGGCAATAACGCACCACCTCAATCACGCTCCGCAACGATGGCAGAGCCGCCTAACCGACGGAGGAGATCTAGTAGTATCCTCCAGGTCTATCACGAACCGCTTGAACCGCTCGAGCAGCTGAACGATCAGTCGGCCCTGCCCAATGGAAATGCCAATTGGGTAAACGCTAAAGGTAATTGTCCTGCGTACCAATCGCTTTAGCGCATCCAAAATTCGAGCTTCGACAGGATGCAAATGGAAGCTAACTGGCATTCTGCCTTTCGTCTACAGGTGCTTGGATGGTTCACTTTGTCATCATTGGCCTTCTCAAGATTCTATACAACATCGTACCGGGCGTGTCACAGGAGACATCTTGGACCTTGACGAATATCTCCTACATGTTTGGCTCTTACGTCATGTTCCATTGGGTGCGAGGCGTGCCTTTCGAATTTAACGGCGGTGCCTACGACAATCTCAACATGTGGGAGCAGATCGACGACGGCGACCAATACACACCAGCAAAGAAGTTTCTTCTCAGCGTACCAATCGTTTTGTTTTTGATGAGCACACACTACACACACTACGACTTGACCTACTTCACCATCAACTTCCTCGCTCTGCTCGCTGTGATCATCCCAAAACTGCCTTACGTAAGTTTTCAATCTGTATTTTCTCTACTCGCTTGGTCCATCAGCTTCGGTTGGTTTGGCGCATCCTGATATTGTCACATCAACTAACGTGTTTCTCCTAACAGAGTCATCGCATGCGGGTCGGCTTGTTTTCAGGCGTGCCGGACGAGTAACCGGTCCACTCACTCGTTGACACTACTGGTGTACGACAATTCATAATTGAACACATTTGATTTCTTCCTTTTTCATTTTGGGTCGTTGCTGCGCATGGGCGGGCGTTTGGAAATCTACGGAAAGGGCTCTTGTCATTGGGAAAGCTGGCGAGATGGGTGAAGGAGAGAGACTGCTATTCGACGAGACTGCACCAGCCAAGTGCCATTAGCACTGATGGAATGACCGGTATGGCGAGATCCGGAAGGAGCGTCTTAAACCCCCGAAAATGGAGACAAAAAACGCCGAGTCGGCGTATGTGTATGTTGTCTGGAGCGGTGGCACCTTCTGATACTGTGAAATAGGAATAATTGCACATGCTTGACCTCCCCTTCTTTCCGGTACCGTTCCATACATAAACTCCCTTGCAACAGAAAGTGCGGAGTTCCTTCCTAGACGCGCAGCCATACTACGGGTCATACGTACTGCTCGTGCAAGATGATCTTGCCCGTGTATTTCGGTTGAAGAAGAGGCCCGCGGGTGCTTTACTCTTTCGTTCCTTCCCAGCTCTGTCCAGAAACGTTTGAAGAGATATGCCGAGGGTGTTTTTACTGTGCCTTGCGTGTTCCTTCCCAGCAGCTGGCTCCTCGGCTCTCATACTCAGATGGTTCTTTCCATACTGACGACATCAAAGGTTTCACACAGCTTCACCAGCAATGCTCCTTCCCGAATATTCTGTTTCCAAACGGCAGTTTGGCTCGACTCCTCGTCGTCCTGTCCTGCCTAACAAGAAGTCCTAGACGACAGTGCCGTGTATTTAACTTTGTTTCCCTCTTCTCGATTGTTTCTCTCCTCTCTTCTTCTTCTCTTCTCATTTTCCATCTTCTCTCGTGTGCAGCATCAGACTTATTCAACAGAATTACCCCTTTCTTCCTACAATTCAACTTCATATTTACCAAGCCAAGAGCACTTCCTCCTTGCCACAATACATCATGAAGTGGACAATCGTTCTTCTGAGCACCTCTGCCGCTCTTGTCAAGGCTCATCATCACCATGGCCACAAGCACCATCACCATCATCCCCCCGTCACCACGACTGTCACCAGACGTTGTGATGCTTGCACAACAGCCACCCAAGTTGCCACACTCTACATTCCCGATCCTACCACCGAGACCGTGGTCCGGGTCTGCACCACCACTGTTGTCGATGAGGTGACATCGACCCAATGCATCAAACAGACAGAGACAGAGACTGTCTATGTTCCGACTACTGTTGCCACTGGTGGGAGTGGTGGGAGTGGTTGCAATGGGGGCGGTTGTGGTTCGCCCAAGCCTACTCCGGCTTGCAACGGGAATGGCTGTGGTCGTCCCAAACCTGCTCCGGCTTGTCAAGGGGGTGGCTGCGGTGACTCCGGCCCAGAGCCTTCACCAGAGCCTACAGCAGAACATTCACACAAGCATCACCACCATCACGGCCACAAGAAGCATCATCATCACCATCACCACAAGTGCCATCACGGCTCTGAGAAGTACACCGTTGCTGCTGGTGATTGTTGCTGGAAGATTGCCCAGTCTCACGGCATCACGCTCGCGCAGTTGAGGGAAGAGAACTCTTGGCTCAGTGCCCAGTGTGACTTGACCCCTGGTGAGACTCTGTGTCTGCCAGCTACTGAGAGCCACCATCACCACGGTCATCATCACCACGACAACAAGCTGTCGGAGCGGGACGTATCAGTGACTGAGTCTCCCGACACAGAGACTCTTGTTTATGATGACGAAGAAAAGAACACTCTTGATGCAGCAACGGTGGGCGATGGACAGGATGGCTACCGGCCTGGCACCCAGAAGGTGAAGATGTCATCAGCAACCCGTAGTGGCATGTCTGCTCTCGCTGCTGTTGGTCTCATTGGTGTTGCCGGTTTGCTTCTGGCTTAGGAGTGATCCGGGCTGACACCTCTGACTCTCTCCATCTTCCGCTGTGATGACAGTCATCCCTTCATTCGACACAGAGCGATTCAAATGGCACAGAACGGTTGGGGATGCGGTGACTGCTTGCTATCTTTGGGGCTGGCAATATGGGTTCACCATGTCGAGAATTCCCTGTGTATGTAGCATAGCAATAGAAGCTCTGAGGTATTGAACAAGGGAAGGACTAGCTTCATAAAAATCCAATTACCATTTTCCAACAAAGACTTGCTATCAGGACATTTGAACTGTATGCAGAATGACTTTGTCTACTCTTCTCGTATTCCCGAACCGGATAGCCGACATTGATGTCGGATGGAGAGCTTGCTACTCTACCAAAGATGGTCGACCACGTCAATGGTAGGATCACTCGAAAGTGCTGACTCGCATCCTTCCAAAATATGGAAGGAGAGAAATAATTTGATGCTATCGTAACTAGTGAGGTCAAGCTCAATCGCCAATAGACCATGATGTGTTAAGACATCGTTTTCCGGGGTATCTCAGGTATATAACGTATTTGTCTCCATTCTCTCCTCGAATTTCATCCTATGTTCAGATAGTAGACTATGTATCTACTCCTTCTCACCCCCAAGGACGTTCCGGCGATGCAGACCAGCAGCAGCCGCTGCCTTTTCGGGATCGTTGATAGTCTCGTGGACGTTCTCGACGGGAACAATGACGCCATTGTCGACAGTGGCGTTGGCCCGGGGGCCGGTGTAGTAGAAGCGACCGTGGATGTACCAATAGCCGGTAGCGATCAGGAAGACGAATGCCAGAATGACGACGGCATAGTTCATCTGAAGAGAGAAAGGTTAGCCAAACAAAAAAAAGAGAAAGAAAGACTGTAAGACTCACGTTGTCGGCAGTCACAGGCCGGATGGTAGGGAAGAGGAAGATAACGGAGACAAAGGCAGTCCAGATGCAGGCCCAAGCATTGAGGACATAACCAAGTTTGCCCAGGTAGAAGGGACCGGGCTGGAATCTGCCATACAGGAGCTTGCAGAGGATGGGAATGCAGTAGGACCAGTCCAGGGCGATGGCGCAGACATTGAAGATGGCGGCGATGGTGATGTAGCTGCCGAGGCCGATTAGGTTGATGAGAATGCAGATGATGGCGTACAGCCAGACAGCAAGCACGGGAGTGTCGGTCTTGGACCAGATGCGGTACCAGATGTGGGAGCCGGGAATCATCTGATCACGGGAAAAGGCCCAGACAGTGCGGGAGCCAGCCTGCAGGGCGGTGATGCAGACAAAGTTCATGATGAGGAAGGCGGCGACGACAAAGAAGATGGAGGCGTGCTTGCCGAGGACGTTGTAGAAGATTTGTGCGACGGGCTGGCCGATGGGGCTGGCCAGGATCTCGGCGGGATCGCCCATGCAGAAGACCAGGACGATGTTGAAGAGCCAGCCGACGACAAAGGTGAAGGTGAGGGCGAAGACGATGGCACGAGGGACGGTGCGAGCAGGGTCCTTGGCCTCCTCGGCGATGTGGACGGTGGCATCATAGTCGGTCATGGTCCAGGCGACCGACAGGAAGCCGAAGAGGAAGGAGAAGCCCGGAGGGGTCCAGCCGGAGTCAGGGATGACCTCGGTGAAGGCGTACTTTGCCGAGTGCTTGTCCTTCTTGAGGGCGAGCAGGGAAACGCAGGCGGCGAGAAGGACGGCGATGTGGAAGACGGCGTAGGTCTTGGCCAGGTGGTTGAGCCAGGCGGTCGACATGCTGTTGATGGCGGCGTGCAGGATGCAGAGGGCAGCCATGACGCCGATGATGTGGCCCTGGGTGGGAAAGTAGGTGAAGTCGGAACCGATGGAGACGGCCGCGAGCAGCATTTGGGCCGAGCCATACTCGGACGAGGCGCTGCCACAGATCTGGCCGACGAGGTTGAGCCAGCCGTCGATCCAGGCGACAATGGGGACATAGTCGGGCGGAGCGAGGTACTTGATGGTGAAGTAGAGGGCGCCGGACGTGGGATAGGCCGAGGCGACCTCGGCGACGGAGAAGGTCAGGCAGAGGGCACCAATGCCGGAGATGAGCCAACACCAGATGGCCGAAGCCGGGCCACCAGCCTCGAGGGGATACGAAAAGGTGGTCATGACGGTGCCGAAGAGGCCCGAGACACTGAGGGCGAAGCTGAACAGCGTCCATTGGGAGAAGTGGCGTTGGAAGACCTAGGAAGTGTTAGGGGGTTTGGATAGCACATTTGCCTCCGGATTCACATACTGGTTCGTATCCCATGTCGGCTAGGGCCTGGGCATCGCTGTCTTCGACGCCGGGCTTGACGGGGTCGAGCATGTCGTCGGCCGGATGATGGGCCGTGACGGCATCGGCCATGATTTCGGCCATTTTTCCGGTTGGGCGATCGGCCAGTTGGGCTGAACAAGCTTTTCTAGTCACTCAATGGCGCAGGCGCTGAATTCTTGGCTCGGGAACAGCCTTGCTCTGTCACGGGATTGACAGCTGAAAGAACACGTGGGGCAATAAGACCAAGAAAGAGCACAGAAAAAGCGCAACCAATGGAGAAGAGATCGATTGGAATGCGTAATGGCGACTATGAAAACGAAAAAGAGACAAAGAGAGAATCAGGACGAGGACGAGGGCGAGGACGGCAATGGGAGGCTAAGAAGGGGTGAGGAAAAAGGAAGGAGAAGATGGCGAGAGATGAGGGGGGCAGGTGGCATATTAATATGGGTTGAAAAAGGTAGTTGAACAAGCGATAGGGACCATGTGAAAATTTAGCGTGGGCTTACAGGCTGTACGGAGCATGGAAAAGGCAGTTGATCGAGAGACAAATGAGATGCCGCCAAAAAGCGACCGGACCATGACAGTTGCAGCAGCGGTCGAAAAACGTCTCACAGCAAACGTGCATCCGTACGATATGCAGACAGGCTACTACGAATCAGATCTGCCACTAGAGGTACCTTGGCTGGCGCCAAACCTGTCTGCAAATGGAAGTACTGTCGCCGTGCCTGTGCTCTTCTGCGGTACAGCGAGATAGAGCGTAGATAAAGTGGGCGAGTCATGCGAATCATGCGAATGGCGACTCGGCATGCCCAATCTGCGGCGTGGGAGCGTTTTGGCATGGTCCCCCCATCCTCTGATAACCCGCGTGCCCCCATGCCAACAAAGCACCATGTACTCCGTACTCCGTCCTCGTACTTGTATCATATTGCAAGGTCGCCATTATTTTAATAAAACCGGGGTCACCGCCCGTCGCCGCCGCCGTCTCCGAGCCGGTTGTAGTTTGGGCGTTGGCGGGTCTGCTCAGCTTCTAGCTGATCCTCTGGGGATGGATGAATGGCTTGTGGGGGGGGGTGTCCATGACGGGGGACGAGATACGGAGTACAGATGGAGATGGAGATAGATGTTTCCATGTCAGATAGAGGCAGATACAGAAAGAGCTGCCTGAGCTAACGGGTCTTCTGCCGACATGACAGCCTTTTGCGGCAGCTGCAGCATCAGCAGCTTCTGCCGCATTTCTGCAGCATTTCTGCATAGAAGACGCCATACTCTGTACAGAGTAGGGGCAACAAGAAATCGTCTGCATGGAAGGCCAAGAAATAGGGGCAACACACGACGGAGAGCCCTGCCGGGCTGTTCAGAGTTTTCCTTCGTTCTGCCCTGAGTGGCTAGAGCAAGGCCCGAATCGACAGAGCTCAGCCGCTAATGTGCAACGACGTAATGGCGGGGAACGCGACAGGGAGCCAGGGGCACGACCAGAGAATACGGGCCACATGGAAGTCGTAAGATAACTATACGACCGCTACGGCTTCAAGGCCATAAGCGGCAACATGGAACACGCCGTGCGAGCACGCCGCTGCTAACGGTACTGGGCTGAGAGATACGCACTGACTCGTCTGTGCTATCTTGCGAGCAGGGCACTGTGCCGCCCTGTGGCTCGGCCTGCGCGAGGCCGTTGCTGCTGCTGATTGGCCAGTCGTGTGGGGCGTGGCGGGGCACCATAGGGTGACATGCAGAGATTGCAGGGTGGCATTGGTGGCCTTGGTGGCCTTGGTGGCCTTAATGGCGTCTTGGCCAGCAGCTTGTATGTAACTTACTCGAGGGGCGAGAAAGGCTTCATTCGCATCCTTCCGGTTAGGCAGCCACACTGAACGGCTCTGTGGTGGAACTAACGCGAGAGAACATACAGCCGAGGTGCGCTAGAACGACGTGCTTCTTCGGAATAACTACAGGAACGGGAAAATGCTCGCGCTCGGAAAAACTAGACTGATTAGGCAAAGTTTGCCGCCAAGACCCCCGGAACAACATGGGCTTTATCAGTACTTGTATCTTACATATGTACTTGTATCGGGAAGGGGGGCGAAGGGAGGGCCGTATCGAATACGCGGCATGATCTGTTTGGCGAGACCCAAAATGAGCTGTTAGCTGGAACAACGGGGGTCAGAGAAAGGCAAGATAACCTTATGTGGCGGAGGCCGACAGGCGCAACTGGGTGGGAAACCCGTCGCGAGACTCTGCCGAAGGAATAGGGGAAGCGTGAGGGAGGCAAATGCGATAAGGCAAGAGATAGCATGCTAGATAATTACAGTACACAATTTCCACACGTTTAGGATGCAAGTACGTATCACCCGCATGGCCTGAAGACAATGCATTGATCGTATTGATCTTGTCGATGCATTGGTAGGCCTGACGGCACTGGTCGGCCCGGTGGACCTGGCCGATTGGTTTGATTCGATTGTGGCGATTGAAGCGATTGGAGCCGTTGGGAAGTCGTGGGGGACGAAGTCTAGATGGTAAAGTCGGTGACCTGGAAGCAAATGCGATGGTGTGATGCGAATGCCTTGTCGAAACATTTGTGGTTGCTGTAGATGTTGACACACGACGTCTGACATGGTGTTGATCCATGGCAGAGCCACGATAGTCGGTGTAATAGATATCGGACACGACGAGCTGCTTGACGACGTGACAGATTGTGAATTGAACACAGAATGTACGAGGACGCGCACGCGACCATGGCCTCCACCGCGTCTTGAAGCGATGGGGAAGATTGCCAATCCTGATTCCCCGTCACCGGCTTGTCCGGGGTGATAAGACCTCTCCACAGGAGACTACGACTAATACGCCGCCGGCTATCTAGTCTTGTTGAGGACATATTTGACGAAATCGGCTCCGGGCGTGTGAGCTCCTATCTACAGCAATCCTTCCTGCTACGTTTTGACCAGTTGTAAAATATGGAATATCGGGAAATGCCATATGCCTATGGAGTAGTCAAGCAAGGCGTGCTAATATTCTAAAAGGAGCAAGCCGCCGAGATTGAGCCATGCCGCACCCTATTTCAGCAGCCGTCCGTTCCGGCGATTTTATCCCGCCTCTTTAGGTGATCTTCTAGTTATGCAGCCTAGCCGCCTTGTCGTCTCAGTTGATGCAATAAAGACTACGATGAAGAGGGCATCAATCGAAAGCCAATCTTGTTCATAATGTACGTCCTAGGCTTCACTCGTCTCCCGGGAGCTGGATTCCGTAGGATCTCGGGCGGCTGCGGTTTGTGGTTGGATGCCCCTGTCCTTATCTCCATCGTTTGACCGGCGCAATAAGATCAAAGTAAGATATCGGACTTCCGCCCTGGAACCAGTGATGTGCATGGCCACATGGCATGGCAGCCATGTAAGATCATGTAAGATGGGAGAATCTTGGCGGTTGCAAAAGAAACAATGGTACCTTGGTGGCGTGGAGATAGTTCATCTCGTTGGTGCAGCTTTTCTTAGTTGTCCGAAAAAATGAGGCGAATCATATGAGCGATTTTTTCCAAAGCCATGAGACAGCGACACTCGCAAGTAATTAAATCAAAGAACTCAAAGAAAAATGCTCGTATTGAAAATCGATCGCATTTGAGTAAACATGCATTTACACGCACATGATGGCCAATCATTGCTTTCAAGACCATGTTTTCAGCTCATCCTAAATTGAGGGATTAGCAGCTGTGTAAGATGAAAATAAACGGGAAACATCCACTAGGACGGCAAGATAACTGTAATTCTCCTAGTAAACCGCCGATAAGCTCGACAACCACGAGTGCAGGCTAACTCTTGCAATTGCCAGTTCAAGGACAGAGTGAATGGCATAAAAATGGGAGTTGAAGGTAGTTTTATAGACCGTTGCGGGATCGCCGAATCATAGCTTTACTAACAGGCGTGAGGTAAGGATAAGACAGGAAGGGCGGTTCTATATTAGCAAGTATCAACTGTGTTCGTCAAAAATCAAAGGGAGTTGTGTGTGAGTACCGAAAAGCGGTCAATTCTGCCATAAGTATCATGGCTAACTGGGCAATAAGATGGATCACTGGAATGAATGACTGGACCCAAAAGCCCACCAAAAACCAGAGTTTGCGGGCTTGTTCGTCCCCGACAAGAGCAGTCGAAGGCGACGTATCTTACAAGACAGTTTTAGAAGCCATTGATCTGTGTTTAGGATTCGGTCTAGGTGGGCGTTCAGCTGTGGGCCCGCTATTAGCTCCCCGGGTAATAGGACGAACGCACTATATTGCGGGGTTGGCGTGAGAAAGCGCGGGGAGACTCCGCACTACAAATGCGGTTTTTTCTCGCGGTCCATGTAAGATGAGCATCGGTAGGCCAATTACTCCAAGGAAATACGAGACACACTTTGAGGGCTGGAATATTTTGTGGGATACTTGCTGTAAAAACATGCAGTGACTAAAAAGAGGATCGCGGTTTTAGCATATTAATCCAAAAACAGGTTGGCTCATCTAATACAAGCGTGTTAGCTGAAGGGCAATGCAATGCTTTAGTCTTCGATTCTATGCTTTCTTTACGCTTCTTTTCAACCTCCAGTTTAGAGGTGTGCATATAAAACAGGGCGCTAGACCTTCCTTCGACAGTATTTTTCCTGCTCTAAAACAATGCGCTAAAAAAATCGATACTTTCACTTCGCTTCTCAAGAAAACCCTTGGATAAAAGGAAACTGCAGCTGATAGTGCTGTAGAGGCATGTAGGCAGCGTTACAAGGAAGCTGCTGTATGTGTTGATGCGACCATGGTTGTACTTGGCTGTGCCACCACGGCTGTTGTCGCTGCCATTGTTGCTGTTGCTGCAGCTTCCAACGAGCGGCCTGCCTCTTCCTGGAGAGGTCTGCATAGTAGGGAACTGTTGACCTCAAATACTCAATCTGTTCCTCAATCCTCTGTTGGTCTATGGCATGGAGCGGTGGCAATAGAATGCGTCCACGATGTTTCATCTGCTGTTGTTGCAGTGGCAGACAAGGGGGGTAGTTTGTAGGGCCCCTTTGAGAGCAGTGATTATATTCGTTGTGATATTGAAATGGCCTCGGCATCGTCGTTGACGTGGGTTCCGGTAACCGTTCTACAGGCCTGGCCGATAAGCTGTTGATTGGCGGTTGACATTGAGCCATAGGCTGAGGCTTGAAAGCTTGTGGCATCCCTCCAGGCACCTCACCTGGAAAGGGCTGTACAAAAAGAGCTTGATTTAGGGGGGCGCTCGTTTGGAACGGGACAGGCAGTCTTGGCCCCTGTTGACAAAGAGCATCAACGTTTCTATTCGATGCTGTGAGCATGGTTCTCACACCAGGCTGTACATATCCGGCTGGGTTGGGTCGTTGGTCGCTTGAGACATTTGCCTTAAACTCGGATGCGTTGGGGTTGAGGCGACTGGATGTTTGACTCTCCTCTGAAGAATGGCACCTGCTGGTACTACTTCCACTGGAGGAAGAATCTACCAAGCTTCGCACATTGGGTGGTGAGCCTTGCTGCACGTTTCTTGCTTCGAGACAAATCTCCTTGTTCTGCTGCAGTGGTTCTCTAACGGATGGTGACGAAACTGGTAGTTGTGCATGCTCAGTATCTTGTTCATGCTCCTGGTCCTGGCTTTGGCCGGATAAACGCAGCTGTAGCCTGCGAACAACAGTATCAAAGCGCCGCCGGTAATCGCAGGATCTGTTTTGGGCTACAGGCCGATGCCCATGGCCGCCCAGGCATGTCTCCCTTTCCAGATCCTCATCATCTACGACTCCAATATTCTGCTTCTGTGCCTGACATTTATGAGCCATATCGGATGATTTTAGAGGCTTGAAATCATCACTTCTTGCCTCTTCAGTGGCTTTTGGACCCATGCTCGCCGTTGTCTGTGAGGAAACAAAGTCGACAGCCTCTAGTTTCCCCAGGGGAAGATGGCCGAAATTGCCCAAAGCAATACGTTCCAACTCATTATTGGTAAGAGGTGTGATGGAAAACAAAATCTTGTCTGCTTTTCCGGGATGAATGAAGTCTCTTGCGGCTTTGACCACGCCGATGAAATGCCCTCTTGCTTCTGCTTCGCTGATCTGGAGAGTGCGCTTTGGGGCCGCTGAAGAAGCTTCCGAGTCAAGCTCGCTGTCCCATTTGGTTTCTGTGCCGCAAATAGAGACGTTTGTAAACCCATCGGTTTCGTCTGAGTTGGCCGATTGCATCCTTTTGCTGCTGACTTCATCACATTGTTTGGGCCTCATTATGGATTGACCGTTGCATGCTGTGTCCGTTTTAGATGATAGCTGCGGATCGTCTGAGCATATTTCTGCCTGGTTTCCAGATCGCCAGTTATCCGTTTTGAAAATGTCGTTTAGGCGTCCATTTGATCGCATAGGAAATAGAAAGTTATGACTGTGTGTAGCTTTACTGGTCCAGGTGTTTCGGCGACCAGACGGGGTCTTCCCTTTTGGTTTCACACGTACCAAAGGAGGGTGGAACATTGATTTGTTGTCCTCGCTCGTTATGTGTACTTTCGCCGACATTGTAGAAACTGAATGACAAGGCATGGTCAGTACGCGATTGTGTAGAATAGCTTCCTCTGCACATACACCAAGAAGTCTCGAAGTGAGAGATGGTACTGACTCTGGATGAGTGTACAACACGCCAATAGTCTTACTTGAGTGCCCAGAAATAAGCTCGGATATGATATGCGCGGCCTAGTATCTCACAGGCTCACGGTCGGAGGTAGTCTAGGTTTGGATAGGCAGAACAGCCTGCCGAATGGTAGCAGGAAACCCTTGAATGGAAATGGTTATCGAAATCGCTAGCGGTTCGCTGCTCTGAGCTGCCGTCTTTAATAGACCAACCCCCAAAAAGAAACAAAATATCGTATCTCTGCTCTGGTGCGAAATTTCGGAAAAAGGAATGCAAAGTAAAAAGGTTGTAAAGGCGGCCAATGGTTCTAAATTGAATGTCGGAGGGCTGAATGGAAATGACAAGTGGTGGGATTCGGATAGGTCAAGCAAAACACAGATATTTCAACCATAGAACGGATAACATGAAAAAGGCAACTGCTTACGTGCTGATTCTCCTTCATGAATAAGTTTTTTTCTCCCCTTCGTGCACAGAAGACTTGAGTTTGGCAAGCACAGCCCAGCAAGACTTGTCGTAATGGGAAAGGCCGCTGTATGTTACTGCACTTGTACCAAAGCCGATGACGCTGGATAATCGTTGGAAAGAAACTAGAAATTACTTGAAACACGGCAATAATTGGTAAAAATACATCGTATATAGCCAACAGAACAGCCAACCAACACCTACTGGCATCGTCAAGTTATCACTCTTCTGCCCGCTTACACAGCTTGTGCGCTCTGCCCTGACATAAAGCCACTGAATGCCCTCTGTAAGCCCGTCAGTAATCTGTGTCGTTGGTTAGACAAAAGTGGGAGAGCCTTACTGGATTCCTTGTTTGGATGTACACAGTCCCAGGACCGGTAAATTTGCAAATTAAGCCTTCGTTCGAGGCCAGACCTGATATAATGCCACCCGAAGCCACACGCTCAAGGTTGTATTTTGTGTTCCACGCCACAAGATGGCCGTTGTCAACAATGTATTTCTCGCCGTCAGCCAACTGTTTGGACTGTTAGTGAACGGACACCCAAGACAGACACAGATCGACACACAACCCCGCGCGCTTACATCTTTCTTTATGATAGCACCGAAGCTCGAAATCCACAGCAGACCAATGCCGCCGATCTTGTACACCCAAAGACCTTCGCCACTGAACATGGCCTTGCCGAGGCCCTGGCGCTTGTAGTCCTTCGTGACGCCTTGCGTGCAGGCGAGGAAGCCGTCGTGGCCGACAGACCAGGCGTTATTGCCGTTGAGGCGGATGCTGGTGATATCGCCCAGCATTGGCGGGGCGAGAAGCAGTTCTCCTGGGCCAGTATATGTGGATGTGCCCATTTCGGCACCGGCCACGAGCTTCTTCATGCTGAACTTGTACGCGCCCTTGAGCGTGACGGACGGAGACATGGCAATCATAACACCCGGCTTCGCTGATAGGGGGCATCCGATGGCCAGCTGGATCGTCAGGATGGTGTTGCAATCACGGTGGCTGATGCGATAGCTGCCGCCATTGAAGGTGCCGACATCGTCGTTGACTGCTGTCGCACCAACAAAGACACCGGGGGCGGGTGCGCCAGCAATCTGGCCCAAAGCACCACTGGCGTCCACCAGGCTGCGATTCTCCTGGTCAACTGAATTGCCGGACCCGAACGAGTTCTTTTCCGGTGGATTGCCAGCATCTTGCAGGGCGCGTATCGGCGGCAGAGAAAACTGTGTTGTGGTAGCCACGCCCTGCGAGGCTTGCGAAGCTGTGCGGCTGTGAGTGGGAAGGACTTGCTGGTGGGCGTGCACCTGCTGCAACGGCACTGGCTGTTGCAATTGGGGAGGTGAGGCATGTTGTTGCTGTTGCTGTTGCTGTTGTGGAGGAGGCGGGTACGATGCCTTCGGAGCCGGTGAGGGTGTGGCCTGCTGTGGAGGGGGAGGGTAGGAGAAGTTGGAAGGTCTTGATGTAGGCGGCTGTGCCTGATGGCCGCCATATGAGAAGTTTGTCCTGTTGGCTGGTGGTGACTGTGGTGGTGACGGGTAGGTCTGTGGTGTTGGAGCTGTAAGGCAGTTAGTCGGAAATTGCTCCTGTTGGTGCGAGAAGAGCGATTCCTTTGGTCTTTCTCATGGCGAATTTTCACAGATTGCCTGGTTTCTCTTTCCACTTTGTAGATGCAGACCCACGCCCTTGTCTCTTTCTTCGTCCCGCTCGTAGTATTGAAAAGGAAGTAAGAATGCTTACCAGTTGCCGCTCCAGGCGGTGCTAATGATGGTTGCCATTAGTGATGAGAAAGAAGGGAAGCATAGAAGTAGACAAGACATGAAGGTTCACACACGGGGATAATAATGAGTCGCCATTGTTGAGCTGCTTAGGGGAGTGGCAACCTAGAGCTTCACTCCTGCGACGGCGCGTCAGTACGATTGGAAGGTGCGGATTATGAGCTGCCCCGCAGTGGAGGACTCGAAATCGGCAGAAGGGCGCACCTTTGTGGACACGATCGAGAGGACTTGAGTAAGTCGGAAGGAGCAAAAAGCAATTGAATCAGAAAGAAGCGATCAAAATAAGCAGGAACAAAGAGGAGGGAAGCGACTGCTGAGCGGCAGTCCATTATAACGGCAGTCCTACCCTCCTATGCTTCCCAGCTAGTCCGAAGGCATCGAGGTTGTGCCTATTTTCAGAATGATCCAATTACCGGCTACAAAGCGGCGC
Organism: Leptographium lundbergii; assembly: GCA_001455505.1. Taxonomy (NCBI): domain Eukaryota; kingdom Fungi; phylum Ascomycota; class Sordariomycetes; order Ophiostomatales; family Ophiostomataceae; genus Leptographium; species Leptographium lundbergii. The sequence continues at coordinate 193,273 of LDEF01000010.1, forward strand.
ACTGGGGTCAGCATCCTGGCGGGCGCTTAAGTGCATCGCTAGAAAGTTGTCGCCGCTTCGTGATTGGCTGGGTGAGCTCTTTCTGCCTTCCACTTCTCAAATGGTTCCTGGGCGGAGCGCTTGGCAAACAGCGAGCTTTGTCCGGGGCTGGTTGATGGTTGTCGGCTGGCACTATGTACGAAACATCTTACGATGATCTGGCTCACGTGCCAAGGCTACAACCAACTGTGACAATATATGTGCTCTGCATAGGCGGCAAGGCCTACGACGTATGCCAAGTAACCATTTGCATGCATGTCCTCTCCAGGTTTCACGCGGTCCGCAAACTCCTAGCGGAAGCTCAGGATGACTACAGTCCTTTTCAATGCGACACCTTTCCGCCCAGCTTTTCTGATGCCAATTTCTAAGTCAGCGTTGAAAGGCATTCTCGGTCGCCGGACCGGAGAAGCCCTCTATTCCGAAGTGGGCAAAATGGGCCAATCAGAATGGCGCTCGAGCTACAAGTGACGCAAATCGTAAGTTCGCTGAGGGGAGCTTCTAGAACAAAAAATCTGCTGGAACGTGTCTGCAACGGCAGAAACAGCCCACACGACCACTCAATGCCTTGAAGAGCACACCTGCACGACGCCTCCACGACGCCTCCAAAACCTGCACCGAGAACGACGACCAACCTGCTACACGCTTTGGAAAGCACCAAGCTCGGAACCCTCCCTCCCTTGCCATCAAGTGCTTTTGGGGCCTTCGTGGCATTTTGGACCGCTACCTGCATGTGATCTGACGTCAACCGGCCTGTGCAACTTGAGAAACAGACGAGCCGGGCTGCCGTAGCACGGCAAAATAGTCATGTTGCGGCGTTCTACGAGAGCCTTGGGCGGGCTTCTGTGCGGGCAGCAGCCAACGCTTCTGCAGCGGATCAGCACTGCTGCGCGTGGAAGCCAAAGCCAAAGCCTATCCCTCAAGCGGGTGATGTCGTCTTTTAATGGCGCAGCAGCACAGAGGATGACGATATCGAGAACGTTGCCGTCCAAGGCGAGATCGCCTGTGCTCTCGTTTCGCACGTCGCCACGACGGACATTCCACTCGTCCAAGACTCGGAAGTCGCAAACACAGTCGCAGTCGGCCAAAGGAGAGGCTGCCGGTGAGGGAGCTGGCTCCGGCCCCGCCGCTGCCGAGTCTCTAAGTCTCAGTGCGCGGCTGAAGAAACTGTCACGCGAGTATGGATGGGCGGCCGTGGGCGTCTACCTCGGGCTGTCTTTGCTAGACTTCCCGTTCTGCTTTCTGCTCGTCCGGACTGTGGGCACCGACAAGATTGGTATGCCGCCTTTGGTGGAAAGGAATGATCTGAGTGAGACGAGACAGACACTAACGTAAAGCAGCCGAAATCGAGCATGTTGTGGTGAACTACGCGAAGGCGGTCATCCCGGAGAATATCAAAGAGTTTTGGCGCAACTACAAGTCCAACCTGAAGAAGGTGGAGAAAGAGAGCGGCAATGCGTCGGGCGAAGAGGATGGCGAAGGCTGGGGTGTCGAGCAGGCTGAGGAGCGGCACAAGCGCGCAGCTAGTATGTTACTGCCTGTTGATTTATACGCAACGCACAGCCTGATTCTAACGAATATCTTCTTTCCAGGCCTTGCTACACAACTGGCACTCGCGTATGCCATACACAAGAGCTTCATCTTTGTGCGCGTGCCTCTGACAGCTGCAGTCACGCCGAAGGTGGTCAAGATTCTCCGAGGCTGGGGATGGAAGATAGGGAAGTCGGTCCCGGGAAAGTAGGCTGGCCAACATCGCCATGGCCGATACTCAGCCTGATGCTCAGCCTGATGCTCAGCCCAATGCTCTTGAACGATTGGATAGATGGGGTTTCTTACGTCGGGGGCAGGGAAGCCAGTCAGACAACACACCGGAGTAAAAACAGAAGGGAAAATTGCATATACACGAGAAGCCACACGGATAGACGGTTTCGCCTCAAGAGGACGGGTTCATGGCACATTCGGCATGATTGTTCACGAGTATATACGGAGTATTAGTGTAAGATAGTTTGGGGAGCGGCAAGCCAACTCAATTCTGCATATTGTCGGCAAACGAAGAGGGGGCATCCGAAGCGGAAGAACGCAGATGCGGCCAACACGAATAACGATAGCGAGTTTCCGCCTTTGGAGAGCTTCGTTGCGTCGGACGATAACTGCTGGACACTGGTCTGCACAACTGCGTTCTATTGTTCCTGTTCGCCTGCCTATTCAGGAACGAGATGCCGCTGGCAGTGGAGCTGTCCATTTTCGGTGGGTCGGTTGCGTCAGAGATAGGGACTAGCACGTGAAATACAGCTGGAACTACAGCGTAAATTGGATCCGAACAGCTCGTTATCTGCACCACTGGCTCTGGATGATCGACCGACGACGCGCCGATGTGGCCATCGTTCATGCTATCACACCTGCAGATCGAAGGCATCATTGGGTCGATTTTGATTATTTCCGTGCTATTGGATATCCTCCAAGGGTAGGGCGTTCCGCTGATCACAGATCGGGGCTCCCAGCTCGCCATTCATTCGTTCGCGCTCTCGTGGCCATATATTCTGCATGTCTGCACTGGGACCTTCTTCCTCCCTCTTTCTGCCGCCTCATCTCTTTCTCGTCACAATTTGTTCCGTGGTTGCGTCGTGAAGGCCTTGTGAACAGCTTTGGTGATTGCCCGTAAGCGTCGCAGTTTTGGTTACCAATCATCGCCTCGACTTTCTGGGCAGCCCGACTTGTGCTCCCAGCCCACTCAAGAACACAATGGAGGAAACATCAGAACCTCTGACCGAGAAGAGGCAGAAATGGACACCTGGGGCTTTTAGCAGAGAAGCATCACCTGGTCCAAGGCGACCATCGAGAACGGGGTGGCTGTTGTGTCTTCTGCTCCCATTAGTGTTGGGCTCAGGTCTCATCCTGGTGGTCACCTCGCGAGTATTTACTTCCTGCCAGCCGACAGAACCGAGCCTCATTCATGGGACCGGGTCCTACAAGCGCGGGGTTGCCGCCACCTCTGCAACAGCTGCGGCAGTGCTTGAAAACTTTCAGGTTGCGCAGCCCGTCTTGACACCAGAAGGCGCTACCTCATGCTCAGTGGTGCTGATGGAAAAAGTCTTTGGGAACACCTATGGCCAGCCATTCGTTGGTGAGTTTTGATTTAAGCAGGGGCAACTAAGAACTACTGCTGACGCCCTTCATTTCTCTGCATCATAGGGGAATACACACCACCCAGCTGCAAGTTTAACCGGGTCGTGATGAATTTCACCGTCACGTCCGAAGGCCGGCAATATGACCGGCTTGCACTGATGTACTTTAATGACACGGAAGTATGGCGGACCAGCACGGCCGAACCGGTTGCAGCGCCGGGAATCCGATGGGTATATACCAAGGACATGACCGAATACCTGTCGTTGTGGAAGTCGCCGCAGAAGATCATCTTCGACCTCGGCAACATTGTCAACGACAAGTACACCGGCTCGTTCAACACAACCCTGACAGCTACCTTTTTCACGTCAGACGTGGACACCGGTGGAGCTTCGCCCAGCGACCTGATCATCCCCATCTCTGCGCGGAAGAGCGGTTCCGACGAGCCCAGCCGGTTCAGCCTGCCATCGGACAACGCCACCAACACAGTCAGCTTTCCACGCAACGCCAACCGGGCCGTCTTCTCGGTGTCGGCCAACGGCCAGGCCGACGAGGAGTTCTGGTGGAGCAACGTGCTACAGAGTGACGTCCTGGCTTTTGAAGCCACGGCTGGCCAGTTCACCGGCTACAGTCCGTTCCGCGAGGTGCAGGTCTACATTGACGGCCAGCTGGCCGGGGTGCAGTGGCCGTTCCCGGTCGTCTTCACTGGCGGTGTGGTGCCCGGGCTACACCGACCGATCGTAGGCATCGACGTCTTTGACCTGCGTGAGCACGAGATCGACATCACGCCATGGCTACCTGTTCTCTGCGACGGCAACCAGCACACATTCACCATCGCGGTGGCGGGACTGTCTGACGACGGCCAGACGGCTGCAACGCTGACGAAGACGGTCGCCTCCAGCTGGTATGTAACTGGGAAGATCTTTGTCTGGCTGGACGATGACGCCGACGCTGTCACCACTGGCAGCGCCCCGGCCGTGAGCTTACAGGCGCCGGTCATCCACGTGTCCCAGGACGTGCTCACAAACGCGACGGGTGCCAACGAGACGCTGCAGTACACGGTGTCAGTGTCGCGCGCGTTCAGCGTCCACGGCCGGGTGAAGTCGGAGAAGTCGTCGGGCACGGCAACATGGTCGCAGGCGCTGTCGTTCTGGAGTCTGGGCGTGGTGTCTGACTTTGGCTACGACCAGGTCAACACCTTTAGCATCCGTGGTGCTGACACGGCGGCTCTGGGCGGCAAGACCATCTACCGAGCTGGCTACCACTATCCCATCACCTGCAACACGACGACGAGCTACTCCGAGACGGGCAACCTGACACTGTGGGCCGATCTCGACCAGGGGCTGGAGCTGCAGGTCGTCGGCGCGGCCGTGTTTCCCACCGGACTGGAGGCCTTTGCAGCGACGACGGGCAACAGCTTCTCGGGCGGCTCTATCCTGAGCACCCGCTTCAACGGCACCGCGCTCTACTCCCAGTACGGCGACGGGTCAAAGTCGACAGGCTACGGATCGACGAGCCAGGTTTTCAGCTTTGGCGGCCGCAGCTCTGCGGGCTGGACGGCCGACGTGCCGCTCTACAGCCGCAGCGTGGAGGCCATCAACACGACAATCGTGCTGGACCAGGAGTGTGTTGCGGGCGGCCAGTCGGTGACAATTATTGGCACCGTTCCGTCCGGCTGGGCTTCACAGGCCAAGGAGAGCTATGCATAGGCACCGTTGAGCGGCAGTACCGGAATGCGTGTGTTCATGGGACGCGGAGGTGCTGATCCAGAGGTGGCCGTGGCTGCCAAGAAGGAGGCTGTGCTGATTCGTGATGCGGAATGATGCCGGCTGTTTGTGTATTCTTACGGAATACTCCGTACTCTACATTTTTTGTTCCTGTGGCAAGCCTTTTATTCTAAAAGGATCCTTCCTGGCTTAGTTCCCTGTCAACCAGAGGTTGAACCAATCAGTGATGCCACGGTGACTCTGCTCCTTGCCCCATTCTTTACAGTTAGTGTAGGCCAACAAAATATCCATATGATGCTTACTTTCATAGGGATCGGTCAGGTTTCCACGCGACGCAAAGCCGTGGTAGACGTTGCAAAAAAGTTGCAGATGGTAGGGAACGTTGGTCTCCTGCAGGATGTCGATGGCTTTGCGGCGCGGCTCTGGGCCAAAGGCAAAGTCATGCTCGGCACACGAGAGAAAAAGAGGCTCTGCACAGGTAGCGTGAGTAAGAGCAGACGTAAAAGAGGAACCAAGACAAGGAGCAACACACTCTTCAGTGCGCGAAAGTGTGCCTCCTTCAGCTGCGTCGGATGGGCAACGGCCCCAGCAGACACGGCATCGCCGGCAAGCAGGTTGGCCACAAACGGCGCGCCAAAGCAGTAGCCCACGCAGCCGTATCGCGAGCCGGTCGAGCCATAGATCTTCTTGGTCGCTTCGACCCACACGGGCACATTCTCCGTGGCAAAGGTAAAGTGCTTGACGCGCCAGGCCGCCATATCAAAGTCCGGAGGCAGCTTGACGTCCTCAGAGCTGCAGTATTTGGAAATGGGATCCTGCAGAGTCAGAAACAAGGCGCATAGCTACAAGAAGATCGAGATGTTCTTTATACGACCAGGACAAGAACAGGACGAGAACAGACTCACTCCTCGAAAGTAGTCAATGCCAAGGGCAACATATCCGGCAGCTGCAAAGCCGTCCATGAGCAGCTTGCTGTTTTTTGAAAGGCCCAAGATATCCGGCAGGAAAAATATGATATTGCCATTAGCCGTGATACCGGCGGGCGGCCGCGCGACATAAGTCGTGATACCGGCCACCTGCTCCTCACTGCCAATTGGCGTGCCCTCGTGGATGGAGCCGACGATGCAACATGCCGACGGCAGCTGGGCGAAATAATTGGATTTGGACTCGGCCATTGTGTCAGGGTAAAGCAGCGCTACGTTAGCAAATTTGATCAACAGGCGAATAGTCCGTATAAAAAAAGGTATCGCGACGTGTCGACCGTTGGAGTCGAAACACAACCCGAAACACACATATCTGCATACGGACGCTAGTGTGAAGCTGATATATATGTCGTTGCAACGGCAGAAATGGCGGCATTTCGTAGAACAGGAGATAACATCGTAGATACGAGAGGCACTTTGGTGGGGAAGTGCGGAATCTCATTATACGAGGAAAAGATGCATAGCCGCGACTGCCTAAAACGGAAAGAACAGAAACGGCAATTCTTGAAAGAATCGAAACTCCAGCACTTCACGGTTTTGGAAGAGAGCTTCATCAATTCTCCATTGTATCTTACATACACCAACAAAGCACCTGAGACCAACTTATTAAGACCGTCTGACAGAAATTGTCAAAGTGACCGATTCAGATCTCATCTGTTCCACTTTTCAGCCGATCCCCCGCTGTTGCGCTTTACGGCGTGCTCCGTAATACTTCAGCTCAACAATCCAGCTTCTTGGCACTGGCTTCTCTTTGGCCATTCCTTCTAGCCCAAACTTGGCGAAGCGGACCTCCATTATGCGTCCAGCTGTACAGTTGTCCAGCTGTCGGTCGGGGTGGGCTGACGTCACCGGACCTCAGCCCACAAACTTGCACACAGCTTTTCCCTTGGCATAATTACATGTTTGAGATTGAGCTTTCCGCTTTTCTTTGGTCAATTTCTTCCAAGTCACACCGAAATTCCGATCATCTCTTTACCCTTCCGATTTGTGTGCAACCAAAAGATGTCCGACGAGAAAGACGGAGGCAGCCATGGCTTCATGGACAAGCTCAAGGATAAGCTGGACAAAACCCATATCCATCTTACCCACAAGAAGTCAGCCTCACCCTGTCGCTTTGCGTGCCATTGGGGATATAGGATCTAACCATCTTTCCACACAGACATCAGATTGGCAAACTTGCAAACCTGGTAAGCCGAGAAAGTTCCCTCTTGCCTGCCGGCATCGTGCTGACTTCCTAGCTCAACGTCAATCACCGACACGACGAAGATCACGAGAAGCGATGTGATGGCAAGCGCACCGAGGTGTGCGAGTCTCACCGCTTCCAGTCGTACTTCCCGGAACAGGAGGGCAACCTCATCAAGTGGTACGTCGATGGGCGGGATTACTTCTGGGCGGTGTCGGCCGCGCTTGACAAGGCTCGTGAAACCATATACATTGCCGACTGGTGGCTGTCGCCCGAGCTGTTTCTGCGGCGGCCGCCGTACTTCAACCAGGAGTGGCGCCTGGATCAAGTGCTCAAGCGTCGTGCCGAGGCTGGCGTCAAGATCTTTGTCATCGTCTATCGCGAAGTGGAGGCGGCCTTGACGTGCAACTCGGAGCACACCAAGCACGCATTGCAGGCTCTCTGCCCAGAGGGCAGCCCCGGTCATGGCAACATCCGGATCATGCGGCACCCAGACCACAACGTATTTGAGAACGCGGCGGACATGACGTTCTACTGGGCGCACCACGAGAAGTTCATCGTGATTGACTACGAGACCGCCTTCATTGGCGGGCTGGACATGTGCTTTGGGCGATGGGACAGCCAGACGCACGCACTGGCCGATGTGCACCCGGAGGGCGTGGCCCATGAGGTGTGGCCGGGACAGGACTTCAACAACAACCGGGTCAAGGACTTCCAGAACGTCAAGGACTGGAAGCAGAACGAGCTGAGCAAGGCTGAGTTCGGCCGGATGCCGTGGCACGACGTGGCGATGGGGGTCGTGGGACCATGTGTCTATGACATTGCGGAGCACTTTGTGCTACGCTGGAACTTCATCAAGCGCGACAAGTACAAGCGTGACAAGCGCTTCGACTGGATCATGCTGCGTGGCCGCGAGGGCGACAACGAGGACCTTGTCGGCGTCCAGCGACCGGACCACCCGGTGGGCGACTATGTGCTTCACCCACTGACACCGCTGGAGAGCAAGCCGCAGCTGCGGCCGGACAACGGCACCGTGCGTGGCCAGCTGGTGCGGTCGGCCGACGACTGGTCCAGCGGCACGCTGGTCGAGCACTCGATCCAGAACGCCTACAGCGAGCTCATCCGCAACGCCGAACACTATGTGTACATTGAGAACCAGTTTTTCATCACCGCCACCGGCACCGAACAGTCGCCGGTCCATAACACCATCGGCTCTGCCATTGTCGATGCCGTGGTGCGCAACTCGGAGCGCGGAAAGAAGAACTTCCGCGTCATCATCCTCATCCCGGCCGTGCCAGGCTTTGCCGGCGACCTGCGCGAGGACGCCGCCCTGGGCACGCGGGCCATCATGGACTACCAATACAAGAGCATCTGCCGTGGCCCGAATTCGATTTTCGAGCAGATCCGTGCCAAGGGCGTTGATCCGACAAAGCACATCTTTTTGTTCAACCTGCGGAGCTACGACCGGCTGGCGAACACGGCGGCCGTGAAGCATACTGAGGAGGAGTCGGGCGTGTCGTACCAGGAGGTGCAGCGGGCGGAGGCGGAGCAGATCATGGGCGAAGGCATCCACGGGACCATTGACAACGACGGCGGACGTGACACGCACATGGGCCAAGCAGGCAACCAGCAGAGAACCAAGGACAAGGCGCAGGAGAGGGCCGACTTTGAGAACGACAGCCGAAAGCCAGACTACATGGAGGAGGCCACCGACAAGAAGCGCAAGTTCGAGGCAGCACAGGAGGGAGGGGACGGGGGGGGAAGCAAGTCCTCGGCAGCATCGGCCAGCGTGGCGAAACACATGATGGCCGGCGAGAGTCCGTTGTCGGAGGAGCCCTGGGACGGCGAGGCGAAGGACGAGGTGCAGAACTGGATCCAGGAGGAGTTGTACATCCACGCGAAACTGCTGATCGTCGACGACCGATTTGTCGTGTGTGGCAGCAGCAATCTCAACGACCGAAGCCAGCTAGGCAGCCACGACAGCGAGCTCAGCATCGTCATGGAGGACACGCGCATGCTGCCGTCACGCATGGACGGCGAGCCCTACGAGGCCGGCTACCATGCCGCCACGCTGCGCCGCTTTCTCTGGCGCGAACATCTGGGGCTGCTGCCTGCGCAGGACCTCGACGGCTCGGATGATCCGAACGCCCAGCCGCCGTCGGCCGATTCGCCCAACGACGTGCGCGACCAGGACAACAGCTGGGCCTTTGTCGAGGACCCGCTGAGCGACGAGCTGTGGGACAGGTGGACATCGCAGGCCTCCACCAACACGGACATCTATCGACACCTGTTCCACGCCGACCCAGACGATCATGGTGGGTTTTTGCTGCTTTCTTGCCCCTCCCCCATACTCTGCATCCTGCTGACAGAAACAGTCAAAACGTTTAACGACTACGACCGCTACTTGCCGCCAAAGGGCGTCCGCGCCGGCCACATTTTCGACCAGTTCATCCCGCCGGAGGATGTCCGGGCCAAGCTGGACCAGATCAAGGGCCACCTAGTGTGGATGCCGCTGGAGTTCCTGAAGGACGCGGCCATGGCCGAATCGGGACTGCAGGTGAACCAGTGGACCGAGAGCGTATACGCGTAGGCCGAGAATGGGCTGGTCGCTTGTTGCTGTGTCGTGTCGTGTTGCGTCGTGTTGCAATACAACTGGACTTTTGGATACTGGGCCGAGGCTACGTACGAGTAGTGCTGAATACACGCAATCGTTAGTGTGCACCCCTGTGGAGACAGTGCTTCAGTAGAGAAGACGCGTCACGTGCAGCGGTCTCCCCCTGAAACCAAGGGCCCCAGTTGTTTCCGGTGCTGCCCCTCACCGCTCTTGAGGAACTGGACAAGTCTCCTGTAAACTACGTCGTATATTGGCCTAGTCTTACCGCCACGCCTCTCACCTGGATCTCTGTTTCCCATTCTCTCCCTCACTTGCCATTTTCTTATTCCTCACACAGTCACTCCTACACGACCATGTCGACCATTGCAATCCCGGCCGACGGCACCTTCCTCGACACCTTCAGCAAGTCCTTTGTGGACGTGCCGGTGGACGCGGCCAACGATAATGCCATCGACACGACGACCTTTCTCGAGGCGGCTGAGTCGCTGACGACCATGTTCGGTGCGTGGGAGAAGATGCGCGGAAGAAGCAAAGAGGAAAAAAAACGAAGGAATGCAGGCTAACAGGTAGGACTAGACATGCTCGGCTCCGTGGCTTTCTCGCCCGTCAAGAACGACATGCTGGGTAACGTAAAGGTAAGAGGCTCGGCATCGGGGAGGAGGGGCCAATTGGCAGTTCAAAGTCTCGCTGGAAGAGCTCTCTGGCCTGGACGGGAAGCTAACGGCTGCAGAAAATCCGGGAACGCCAGCTGGCCGCCCCCGGCGAGTCCGCCACGCTGCAGGCGCTCGTGATCAACGAGATCAAGGCCAAGAAGCATGTCGCTGCCGAGGGTCTGCTGTGGCTTGTCCGGTAAGTCTTCTTGTCTGTGCAGACAGACACACGCTCCCGCCTTGACGTTCGCTTTGGCTGACCCCTTTAGCGGCCTGGACTTTACGTACCAGGCGCTCTCCAAGAACGTGGCCGAGGAGTCCGAGGAGCTCTCCGAGTCGTTCCGCAACGCCTACGGCAACACGCTCAAGCCGTTCCACAGCTTCTTGATAAAGCCCGTCTTTGCCGCCGCGATGGGCGCCTGCCCATACCGCAAGGATTTCTACGCCAAGCTGTCCACGAACCAGGCGCTGCTGCAGGAGAAGCTCCGGGAGTACCTGGCGGCGTTGGGCAAGATTGTCGAGATCCTCAAGGCTTTCGTCACCAGCAAGGCGGCCAAGTGGTGAGCACAAAACAGAGGGGGGTTTGGGCTGTAAGAGGGCGGATACCGGCAGAGAAGCTGGGAGCTGTGGGAGGCTGTTTGCATATGGGAAGTAGGTATATAATACATACGTCGCATGCGGACAACTGCTGCCACGCAGAAGCTGTGAAAACACGGATGAGATGGACACACTGCGTGCCGAAAGGAAACCCTGATCATTTTGGTATGAACTGATTTATGTGCACGTGACCTTGAACAGAACGCTCTATCAGTAGAAGGACACTGTGCTGTGCGAAGAGTCGAGCTTGGGAGAATGCTGTCCCATGTGCTATAACTTGCTGGGGTCCCCTTGCGTGCGAGATCACAACGATGGCGTCCATCGGTGCCTTTTCGGTCGCGATAATGTAGCTATCCTGGCTATCGTACCCATTGCTGAATAGCTGTACCGGCAGTCCACCTATATAAAAAACCCAAAACCAGACTAACATCTTTCAGGGTTCGAGATGAAGCTTACGCGGGCCAAGCTAAAGCTGTCTTGGTTGTTGCCACTCGGCAGGACTGATATCCAAGCAAGTTGTAGGGTCATCAGGTGTAGAGAGGTGAAGAGATGACAAAACTACATTCTGCAAAAGCGGCCGAATAAGGGCCGTCAGGCCAGGGGCTTTATAATTGTGTTCTGCAAACGCCTCTTTCACCGGACCGACAACACCACTTGGCCAAGCTGGTAATCAAAGGACTCGACTCTTGCCCCCGACGACACCGAGCTATGTCTCACTCAGGATCATCCGAACAATTCTATATCGACCAGCACGACGATTCGAACCCAGGCCCGACCGATTACTCGACAACTTATATTAAATAAAAATTGGCATATCCCAGATGTGCTAATTTTCCGAATTCCCCAATTCATCTGTTCCCGCCCTCCTCTATAACTACTTTGCCTCTTTTTCCATGTTTGTTTTTTTCCCTTTAAAGACAAGCAGTCGAGAGTCAAGTCAGCGGTTCCTTCTAGGCCTTCGACGGTCCTATATCATCTTTGTTGCAAGGACAAAAGGGTTGTTTTCTAAGAAAGGTGAAAAGGCGTGCCCTGTAACCCTGATCAGAACACAACGGAGTTTTATTTGGAATAGCATCGCGGAACCCATGATCTTATTCTTGAAAGTTATAAGTCTAACCTAGCCACATGACGGTCGGGTTTTAACACTGTTTGACATGGCCCTTACTCCCTTACAAAACCGTAAAAAACACCGACCAACCGCATATTAGGTCGACTTCATATTTGATACGTCTGATTGTTCATGAAATACGCAGTGATGAAGAGAGCAATAAGTGGGATCACTGATCCTCTTTTCTGATACGCTTGGGAATTGACATCAATTCCATTTACGATGGTGTGTGCAAACAACATACGCCGGAAGCTTACTAAAATTACATTTCGCTACACTCACTAATCCCAAGGACTACAATCATGCTCGACGCTGTCAAAGTTCGAAGACCACCCACACTCTACACACTCACCGATCTGCTGCCCGCAACGCTGCCTTGATAGAAAGCTGTGGCCCATTGTTCCGGAGGGCTACCCGCTGATGTTGCTTTAGACTGGACAGCCGACTGCTTCTCGTTGGTGTCGTCATGAGCAGCTTGAACATAGGGTTGAGGTTTGGCGCTTCGATGATAGTCTCAAAGGCATGCATGACCAGATCATAGTCATGGCACCAATCATCACGCTCAAAGAACGAGATTCCATCGATGAGGCAGATCACCTCTGCCTCGAAGGGGATCGATTCCAGAGCACTGTAAAATAGCCGACAGACATCGTGCAAAGAGAGGCCTTTCCACTCCGACTCCTCTTTACCGCACGAGAGGCCAATCCGGGCGAGACCCGAGATCCAGTTATTCTGCACCATGAGGAGGACCAGCTGCGAAAGCAGGCTTCGCATAAGTCCCAGAGGGCCACACAGTTCGTCGTCGCTGGTTACATGTCGTCCGCAGAAAAAGAGCAGGGTAATGCTGCTTGGCCGGGACTGTAGCGTATGCGAGAGAGTGGCACAGACCACTGAGATGGGCGAGACGCGAGCTGTCTGACTGCGGTCCCCGCAGCCCTCGACCAAAACGATGCCGGACGTGGCCGTACCCAACAGTTGCTGGACCTGCCAACAGCAGATCATGAGCGAGGCCGCCCTGAGTGCAGAATTATCTAGTGATCTTTCATGACGAAGCACGTGGGTTTTGTCCTCGTTCAGCCCGAGGTGCGGCACTTCCAAGAGTTCAAGCAGCTCGTCTGGCGTGAAGGCTGGACCTGGGATTTCAGAGACGGGGCCCTGAGACTCGTTCACAAGCGTTTCGGCCGTAGAATTGGTGCTTATGCTTCCAGTCCTTGCTAGCGACGTCTTAGGGGAAGTTTGGAAGCGAGAATAATGTAGGGGCTGGATCCTGACTTACGCAGTTGTTCCCTAAGGAACTGCAACAAGTGGTTCTTGCTAGAGCTGGAGAGATCAAAAAATTGGCTCTGCAACGTCTTCTGCCCTTCCAGAACTTCGTCAATTTTCGCATGGAGGGCCTCGATTTTCTCTCGATTTTCCTGTGACAGCGTTCTTGTCTCCCTTGTCATGTTGTGGGCATCGGTTATGATCTCGTCCTTGACTCTCTCGGAATACGCCAGCACAGTTTCGGCCTCACGATACACGGCCCCGAGCAAGTCATCTATATGGAATCCACAGAAGGGACTCATCGCTTTGCGAACTAATACCAGTCACCAAGGGTCTTGGTCAGCTCAAATGGAATGCGAAATAGGTAGGAGGATGTGGCATCGGTGATGGAATACGCACGGAATGTTCCTGGGTTCAGTTTCTCGATCAAGGCTGGGATTGTTCGCAAAAGGGTGTCATGAAGCGCTCTCGCTTTCTCGCCCAGCTCCATGTTTGCCTCATGTTTTTCCGCGCGGACAAGAATCCTCAACTTGTGCTCAGCCATCTGCACAATGGCTGGGATCTTTTCAAAGGCATCTAGAATCTTTTGCCGGACCTGGGCGCGATGTCGAGCCAACTGGTTGCATCATTTTGTTGATGAGCTCCTGACCTAATACTGCAAGACATTCGTAACTGAGAGAGATACGTACACAAAAAACGACGGCGAGTCCTGCACGAAGGACTCGGGCGGAATCTGGAATGGCATCAAGCGATGCCATGAAAAACTCGTGGCCCCTTCCAACCCCGTGCCATATGCTGGGAATGATTTTTTTGCCGCGATCTCGGCTGCGCCCTGCTTCAATTTGGGCCCTTTGCAGCTGTATCCTGACATCGTCCCAGGTGCAGTAATTGATATCGAGGTTGAAGTCGACAAGTTTGGGGGTTTGTGTTTGGCACCGCTCGATCGTCTCGCGAAGCTCGCTGTACAAGGCAAGATCAGCTTACAACAGAGAAACAGGGCGTAAATCGGAAGCAAGCTAATGTCTTACAAAACAATTTCTGCCTGAAAAGTAAAGGTCGCTTTGTCGAAGTGGGATGGCATTGCGAAGGCGTGATGAAACTGAGGCCCACGATCCTCGATGAACTGCACAACTGAATTCTCTGCGGGCTGCATATCCTCTTCTTGGCGATTCATCTCGTCTTGCCACGACGCAATGAACCGAGGGCACTTCTTTGCTAGGGTCTTTTAGCTTTGGGCTTTTGCCTTCGGATTTAGCATTAGTTTGGGTTTAGGCTTTGGTTTGACTCTGTTAGGCAGGAAGCTAAGAGGGGTTTGACAGGCGAGCTTTCTTAGACCGAAAAATGAGGCTCAAAATCAGGCAAATTCACGATGTCCCCGTTTTTGACGGGACAAGCCCAAGAAAACACCTCCTTATCAGCCGTCTTGCGTCAAGTCCGAGGTGCGGCCGGATGGATTTGCTGGCAAGGGTGCACTCGCCCACCTTTAAGCCCCATGCAGCAGCACGAGACTGGAAAGAGGTGCATAATAAGGCGCACATACGTGGCTTATCATGCTGCCAAGTGGGTGTCTCGCTTATAAATCCACCAATTCGAGCCCGGAGAGGCTCAGCCTTACGGCACGCCCCAGAAGCGAAGAGGCATGCGACTGAAAAAGAAAAAACGAGCGTCGATCTGTCGGTCTTGGCGCTCGGACATGCCGGCTGATTTTTTTTGCTTTTCTGGCCGTCATAGCCACCGGTCTTCTGCCTTGCCAAGCGTTTCTCTCAAAGTCCCTAAAGGTGATTCACCTGCTTACACTGACAGCAAGCAGCTGGACTGCGCTTAATTACAGCCAAATCCATCCGACTGACCACCTACAGCATCCGAAAAAATGGAGACTAGCGTTTTGGAAGAGCGGATCCGGGCACTGGAAGCCCGTCTGGAAGGGTTTGAGAGACCCGATGAGCTCGAGTTTCCTCCGGCTGAGGCCCATGTTCCGAGTAATTCGGCAGGCCGTACAGACGTGTCGGATGATGTGCAAGATAGAGTTGCTCGGCTTACGCTGCCGACGGCTGCCAACACGATTCCTGAAGTCCGCGAATGCAACTTCATGGAGTTCAAGAACCGATTTGTCGACGTTGATAACGGCCATTATGCGGTTGACGTCTTGGTTTCCGGCCGTCTGCTGGAAGAGGAGATGCTCGAGGAGCAGAGGTTCCGCGAGAGACGCACTGCCGCTCGGAAAGAGACTTCGCGCGACGCAAAGAAGGGCGTGGCCATGCTCAAGGCGGAAAACCAGCAGAATGTAGACGCATTTGAAAACGCACAAACGGAAAAATGGATTCGCAACGTCCGGCTTCAGTCGCCTGCTCTTCTCATGATCATGTCCAAGATCCAAGGCGAGCCTTGGTCGAATCGGCCGCGTACATACGAGCGGCCCTTTACTTCCTTGTTTTACTTTCACAAGGACATGAAAAAGGCATTGGCAAAGCTCGAAGACCGCTGGGCTCAGTATCTTGACAGAGGCGCATCTCCCGACACGACGAGTATCAAGACACCGGGCAGCCCGCAAGACGGCGACAGCGACGCCGACGCCGACGAGGCCATCGATGACTGCCCAGCTGCACTGGCTGTTATGCGCGCCTACATGCAATTTGCCGAAGAGCGGTTGATGCCCGACTACAACCATTTCGACAACCTGGACTTCTCCAGCAACGCACAGGTGCGATTTACAGACCTCTGGTATCTGTTTCGCACAGGTGAAGTCATCTATCGGCCGTTGGAAGGAAGTATGGCCATGCAGCAATACTTCCAGACAGGGAAGCGGATCTGGAAGACATTCTGTATTCAACCCTGCGCAGTTCAGTACCGACCTACTCCAGCGGATCATGGAGGGTACGACACAGACGACGAGCTAGATAGCTCTGCCTTTGTCATACACGCCTACTATCTTGAATACACGGGCGAGGAGTTTTGCCCGGCTGTCAAAACGTTCAAAATCTCCCCGTATGAAAACTCTGTTGCCGTAACCTCCCTGCCTGTCTTCCCCATCCGGTTTCTCCGAAACTGGAAATCCGTGCTGGGGGATGCCCAGGACGATGGCAACAAAGCTTTGCACTACATCGAGACAAAGCATGCGTCGTATAGCGGTTGGAGTGTGATACGAACCCCTGCTGGAGATCACATGACCGATGCAAGCGGAAGTAAGATGAATCGAGCCGAGCATATCAACGGCGACGTTATGGTGGACTTTTCGGAAGCTTTCCAAGCCTGTCCCTTTTGGAAGCCCGAGCGAAAGGTGTTGCGACCGCTAAAAGCCGTACCCAAGATTGTGTCGGACGAGTTCCCCATCATCTGGTGGGCAAGCAAAAACCGGAGCAGGCCCCTTGCTGAGATCACTGAGATTGTACCGCTCGTCACGGGGGTGCACAACCGGCAGCGCAACGACTATTTGCAGCAGGACGGTCTGCTTTCGAAGCTGATCGAGAATGACAACCGAGGGAAGCTGTCGACGGCAAAGTACCTGCGTGAGGAAGACAAATGCCTGCTTACAGGCCGCGTGTTCGGCTATGTCTTCCAGGAGCGCAAGTTTGTCGGGCTGGAGATCCAGCAGATGTGGCAGTCTTCGGGCACACGAGACGCGCTTGATTCTCTCAGGATCCCGGACATAACCAAGGACCTGATCCAGAGCTCTGTCCGGGGCCACCTTCTGCAGAAGAGCATGGAACGACTGGACGGGCAGCAACAGAACCTGGACATGATTCACGGCAAGGGGGGCGGGCTCTTCATCCTTCTGTATGGCGTTCCTGGGGTCGGAAAGACGGCGACAGCGGAGGCGATTGCCCAGGCAAACGGCAAGCCTCTCTTTAAAATCACCTGTGGCGACCTCGGATTGACGCCCGACAAGGTCGAAATGTCGCTAAAGGAGATCTTCCGGCTCGCTGGCGTATGGGACTGCATCCTGCTCCTCGACGAGGTCGACACCTTCTTCTCGTCGCGGTCCAAAGGCGATTCGGCCATGCAGAAGAACGCCTTGGTCTCAGGTACGTCTGATTGGACGAATAACTGCACAAAGACGTATTGCTGACAAATCCCCAGTCTTCCTCAGCATAATGGACTACTACACTGGCATCCTGTTCTTGACGACGAACCTCGTCGGCGCACTCGACGAGGCCTTCAAGTCCCGCATCCACTGCAAGATCAACTACAGAGCGCTCTCGAGACAACAGACGCTCGAGATATGGCAGAACAACATCAAGCGGATGCGGTGGCTGGACGAAGAGCAGCGGAAGGTCGAGAGCAAGATGCCGTTGGAGATCCCAGAGCAGGAGATTATGAAGTTTGCAGAAGAACAGTTTGACAGATTGAACCGCCAGAAGAAGGCCGGTGGGACAGCGAACCACGGCTGGAACGGCCGGCAGATCCGCAACGCTTGCCAGATCGCGAGGAGCTTGGCCTATGCAGACGCAGCCAAGGAGGAGGAGGCTATCCGAAAACGCTGTTCTGTGGAGGGAGCGCCGTTGCCGGCTCGTTTTCCGGGGCCGCGATTGGAGCTTCGGCACTTCCGCATCATCCACGAGATTTCGGACTCGTTCGACAAATACATAGTCGAGACGCGCGCCGGGATGACGGACAGCCAAGTAGCCCGCGAAAACGAAGTGCGAGCGGACCACTATATCGATCCCTGGACCGCTCAGGCGACTGGTGAAGGCGAGGACTTTGATGGCTATACCGACGGCCGTCCAAAGTCGTACTTTGACATCCGGCCCCGTCCCCCGAACAGTTCTGCGATCGGACAGAGTCTTCGGGGAACCGGCAGCAGTGGTGGCTTCTACACCTACCAGGACAACAGGGCCTCCCAGAATAGGCAGCCCTCCTTGCTCACGTCTTCCAACGGGCCTTCGATCATGTTCTCCGGCGGCGAGCGTGGTGACTATGAGCGGCAGCCTAGCCCATTGGACGTGAGCCCGCGAATGGTTTCTGGCCCCTTTCAGTCGCGTGGGAGAGACACTGGTCTGAGACGTGTCGACTACGAACACGAGTCGGAATATTTCAGCAACAGGAACCAGTACGGAAAACGAGAAAGGCTCGGTGACGACAATGGTCCAACGGCGTGATTGGAGGGCGGGACTTTGTTGAGACCTGTCTGGAGAATGACATGCTTCCTTTGGCGCTTACGAGTACTTCCTTTGCGTGCTTTCAATATGCTATACACTGCCTCACAGATTGAACTCCTCAAATTGAACCAGTGAAAACAGCTCTTTCCGATATTGACTGTTGATCAGCTTGCTTCCAAATATAAAACAGTCACACAGCTTTGCCCCATTACTCGTACTCGTGGGTTGCGCAGGATTAAATATGTATTTTTGGAAGCAGTACGCACCGGTGCACAACAGCAGGTAGCTCAGGTCGTTCTGGGAACTCGCATCGTCGACTTAGCCTCCGATCATGCGCGGGGAACGTGACTGACCAAATCCACAATGTGGCGCCAGTGGTGCCGCAGGACAGATAAGACCAGCTTCGCCCATTGGCTGTCGGGGTTTTGCCTACAAGGCCAGAGCAAACGAGGAAGGCGCATTCTGGCTGGCCCTTCTGAATGGGTTTGTCCCCCCATGTTGACCTTCCTAGCGGCTTTCAGTATGGCCTCTCTAGCTTTAGCTGATTCAATTTCTAACAGAAACGTACTCCGTATCTCAGCAACAAAAGGACAGCAAGATTCAGACTCATTTCGGACCCGCCGTCGTCGAAGTATCTCGATGTCCTTGCACGACCCCGTGCGTGTGGATCAACATGCTAAGCTTTTGGTCCGCATCCCCAGTCCCGCTTCCCCAGAGCCAAGGCTTACTGGGGCCTTGGCACTTCAACGACTAACAAGTGGAGCAGTAAGAGCGAAGAGAAGATACCAATAGCGACATTGCATAAAGAATAAGACAAAGCCAGAAACTCATCGCAGGATAATACATGCTGTCAAATAAAGCACAATCAACCGCCTCTCGTCCCACGATAAGACTAGAGCGATTCCATCCAACATTGCTTTGCCAAGACGTGTTCGAGGCCAATGACATCTCGACAAGCGAGAGCGAGTGAGGGCAGGTTGTGGCGTCGTTATCGTTGGACATGGGATTCTGGAAGTTGGTGGCATGGGCTGGCTGCCACATGTCGGTTGACAGCACCCGGGTGCCTTGCATTCGAATGTTCTCCGCTTCTCCTCAGGCGGCCATCTCCGGCAGCTTCAATGATGCCACCTCGCGATAAGCAAGCAGCTTCCATACGAGTCATCTGGACGAAATGCACAGGACGTCGAAAACTACAGAATATCATGCTACCCTGGGTTTGCACTCGGCTCTTAAACGCCGGACGCCACCGCAGGCAAAGTACACATCTCCCCTCCTCCAAGCCCTTTTCCATACTTTCGTCCCACCATCTTGTCTGACTGACCCCAGAGTATTGGGTTCTCGAACGGGCTCGTGGACTGTCGCTCGTGCTACCCAAGAAGACTAGTCTCAACCGGGAGGATTCTTGATTCTTTACCCCCATTCCATATCTCGTCACCACCCACTTTCTCAAGCTCCTGTGCTGCATTCTTATTATAGCTTGCACAGATGGCTCTCCAAAGTAGGGGCAAAAGCACAAACAGCCGGCTCTCTCCAGTGGCTGACCTCGCCCATATCATCGGTTTCACACTCTTCCTCACCTGCACACCCCTGCATAGCTCGGTATCAATAGCCAGCGTATAAGGATGATCACCTCCGCCTTCATACTTCTCCTCCAGTTTCGCCATTGCTTCCCGTTTCCCCTCCTGTCTTGCTCTCAATCTTACCCAAGACGCGTGTTGGTTCGAACAAGCTTCCTTTCCAGCCCATATTGGTCTGCATTCAACGTCTTCACTATGTCCAATAGCTCCGACCCTATCTGGTGGGTACCGTCGTCGCCTGTTGGCAGCGGTACGTTTCCCTACAGATGGAGCATCTGTTCGACCGTCTGCTGACACACCTTCCGTGCTACCCAGGTGACAATGCGTGGCAGCTCACGGCAGCATCGCTCGTCGGGCTGCAATCGGTGCCCGGCCTTGTGGTGCTGTACGCCGGGATTATGAAGAAGAAATGGGCCATCAATAGCGCCTTCATGGCCTGTTATGCCTTTGCCGCCGTGCTCATCTGCTGGGTGCTCTGGGGTTATGAGGCCTCCTTTGGCGAGTACATGCTGCCGTTTGTCGGCAAGCCCAACAACGTCCTCGGCATCGACCGCATGCTGGTGCAGTCGAATCTGCCATCGCTCGGTCTGAGCCAGGAAATGCCGTTGGCGACCATGGTGTACTTCTAGTTTGTCTTTGCGGCCATTACGCTGGTCATCATGGCCGGCGCTTTCTGGGCCGCATGAACTTTTACGCCTGGATGATATTCGTGCCGCTGTGGCTGACCCTATCCTACACTGTCGGCGCCTACTCGGTCTGGGGCGGCGGCTTCTTGACCAAGCTCGGCGTGCTTGACTACTCAGGCGGCTATGTCATCCACATGTCCTCTGGCACCGCCGGCCTCATCGGCTCGTACTGGATTGGCCCACGCCTGGCCAAAGATCGCGAAGATTGCCGACCCAACAACATCATGGTTGTGCTGATCGGCGCCGGCATTCTGTGGATTGGATGGAATGGCTTCAATGGAGGCGACCCGTACGCGGCCAACGCCGATGCTGGTGTCGCTGTGCTCAACACGAACCTCTGCACGGCTGTCTCGCTGCTGGTTTGGACATGCTGCGACGCCGTCTACTTCAAGAAGCCGTCTGTGATTGGGGCCGTGCAGGGCATGATCACGGGCCTGGTGGCCATCACGCCTGCTGCCGGCTTCGTCGCCGGCTGGGGAGCCATTCTTCTGGGTCTCGGCTCTGGTGCAATTCCGTGGTTCACGATGAATATTGTGGCGAAGCGCTTCCCTACGTTCGAGCGTATCTTTGACGATACGCTGGGCGTTACGCACACACACCTGGTTGCAGGCTTCATCGGCGGCTTTGGCACCGGCTTGTGGGCTACTGTCGACGGCTGCGCCGCCTTTGGCGTCACCAATCCGGGCGGCGCCATTGCCGGAAACGGCATCCAGTTGGGCTACCAGGTGGCCGGCGCTATGTTCATCATCGGCTGGAACCTGGTGTGGACTTCGCTCATACTGCTGTTCATAAAGTACGTTCTGCGCATCCCGCTGCGCATGAGTGAAGAGGAGCTGTTCCTCGGCGATGACGCCGTTCATGGCGAGTCCGCCTACGTCTTTGGACCTTGCGAGGCTCACGACGTCGAGATGGCCGCCGGTGGCTACATTCAGGGCGAGAGGCTGCGCAATGGCGCCGCAAACGACGACGGGGATGACGACGTTGCCGAGTTGGGCATTGGCGGATCGACCGTGGAGTCCAAGGGCAAGAACGGCGAGTCGAGCATTCTGCCTCCGTGAGGCCGGTTGGTGAGCTGGGAAGTGTACAAGTGCTTGACAGAACATATCGCTCTGCTTTGGTCTTCAATACTCGTTGTGTTTTCGTGTCAATCTTTGATTTGGCGATAGCAAGTGGACATAAAACCCAACACACTCTCAAACATGAGCCGGAGCATGATTATGATGCAGCCTGTTCCCAAGTGAACCTGACATTTGGCAGATCCCGTGATGCGATGAAGTCGGAGAATTGATCTGCTCACGTCAGCCTTATGCAACGGCAAAACCGAGCGGCCCGATCCACGATTTACGTAAATTTATGTAAAACGCCCAACGAAAAGCTGACGGTTGGTATTCGTGATATCATTGCTCCGTACTCGTATATCCAATCGGCTATCGCCTACTGTTTGTATATTCAAAAGACCGAAAGCGTTGTTGCTGCCCTGTGTTTGGGGGCTCTTGTCCTTCCCGCCTCCATCCTGCATCAAAATGCCCATCTGCGCTCCTTCTCGTCCGCTCGCGCACGAGTAGCAGTTCCAAACTCGTCCGACGTCTTCGAAGCACCGGCCTAGGACCCCTATCGTCACCATTTCGGCCAGCTGTCCTCTCATGTGATCGACCTGCTGGTGTCCATCTCCAATCTTCTGCGACAAGCTTCGGTGGTGCTTGTATCGAGCTGGCTCTGTCATGTCCGCTATCCCGAAAGCCGGCATTTGCTGCATCACCATCACGCTGCAACAAGCCACGATCGGGCACGAAGCATCGTTGCGAGCAGGCTGGCGAAACTTCCACGGCGGCCATGGATGGCGGCGGTAGTCTGTCGGACACTAGCATAGAGTCCTTTGGAGATGACAGGCCACGAGGCAGCGATGATTGACGAGAGCCGAAGGAAAAAGACTGATGCTGCAATGGTGAATTGGAGCGTGTGAAAAGAGGAGGGCGGGAGCCGCTGTCGTCCCGTGTTCGCTTCTCTCCTCTTTGCTTGAGAGAAACACTAAACTCTTCGTTTGTCTGCAGTCGTCTCGGGTTCGGCCCAGGTCCAAGAGCCTATGATGGCGTGTCAGTTTCCAATACAGAGTAAAGGGACTGCCTGTTTCAGGCTTACCTCTTCGGCCTCGGCCTGCAGATTTCGTGTTGGATGCTGCGGCCAGCTAATGCTCTCGGCGCAGCAGGTGATGCAGAAACGGACGTGGTCTTCGGGCAGCTGCTGCCCCGTGTCGGTCTGGGCACGGAGCTCGGCCGGCTTGGTGGCGTTCTTGAAAAAGTTGAGGCCACAGCCGAGAACACGCAGACGGGTGTCAACCTCAAAGTCAAAGTGGAGGAGCGGCCGCAAGTCCTCGATGCGGCGCATGCTGTCGGCCACGGCTACGGGCACTTCGCGCATCACAGTGATGGGACAGCGGAAGCTGCTGTAGATCTCGGGCGTCCACAGGCGCAGAGAAGCCTCAGTCTGCCAGAACCAATGGGCGGCACGGTTGTAAAATTGGCGACGGCGCTCTTTACGATGTTCCAGTGGACAACCACCACGCAGACGTGGCCGACAATGGCAGTCCTGTCTGTGAGGCGAAAGCACCTGAAAGAAGTGTTGTTGTTGCGGGTTCTGTCCCGAGGAGTTGCTGGTTCCCCGGCCTTGTCGCAATCGGGCTTGCTGTTTGGATACCAAGTGAGCAGCCAGGATGGATGCCAGCGGCAGACATGATCGTTCCGGCCCCGGAACAGGGTCTTGGGACAAGAGTCAGTGCAAGTCAGTTCCCCTTTGCCTGGCTGGAGTTCTCACAGGATTCAAAGGAGAGGCCCATGCGCCAGCTGTTCATGCTGCGTTGATAGGTCAGCTTGAAGTCGCGCTGGGCCTGGACGCTCAGCGTGGGCGCCACGGCAGTGACCATGCCGGCAGACATGCCCGCGTCGACCGAGTTCGTCTTGTCTCGCGTGTTGGTGACGGTGATGCCATGTTGGGCGGAGTCGGACAGCGGCCGCAAATCAACCTCCTCGCCGTGGCGGAAGAGATACCGCAGAGAGACGGAGTCGAAGAAGCGGTTGTACTTTTGGAAGCTGAGCAGGCACTCGTCAGCTTGGCTGCTGCCAAACCCATCGGCCTGGTCACACTTACCCCTGGTCAAAGCCCGAGATGGCAACCTCAAAGATAAAGGTGACCACAATGCGGTACGACGCCTCGGAGCCGCCGCTCGGAGGATTTGTCGCCGACTCGATGTCGCCGGTGCGCTCGATCCGCATGACAGGCTCCAACACGCTCACAGAAGAGTAGCGACCGCGCCCAGACGCCGGATTCTCCTCCAGGTTCAGCGGGATGATGTTGGACATCCATACCTTTGGCGGCAGATTTGGGTGTCCCGCAGACTGCTTCTTTGACCTTCTCTTTCTGACACTCCCGTCGACGTCACCTGGCGGCTGGAGCGGGCGAGCGCTGGCTGCACACATTGTCTTGGGATGGAGATGATGTTCTTGTAAAAACGTAAGATGCTAATTACTAGAGATGGTGATACAGAAAATGGAAACGAGAGGGAAAGTAGATTGCTCCTTCCTAATATGGTCCTTCCTGCCTTGTTGTGAGGGCACCCGTGATGAACACGTCGCGTGCCCTGAGTTAGGGCTGTACCAGGGCGTTATCAGCCTACAATTAGCGATATAGCGGGCATAGCCGCTGGAAAAATGGTGTCGTGACCCGCTGGAAGCAGCTACTGGCACTGAGACATTGGGTCATGTGGAGTTAGACGTGCGCTTAAAAGTGATGCATAATTTCAGCTCAATACAGAATATAGGAAAATGACGAATGAAAGAGTCAGGCGGCGAAAACGTCAAAAGACCAAACTTGGCTCTGTCTTGTGGTGGCATTCAGGGGTTTGCCAGTTCGCACGGGCTGCTTGTTTCGTGTCAGGAAAAGATGAAACTATCAGTTGAGCGGCCCCTTTTGCACGGTATTTGTCGGTGACTGAGAGGTGAACTTTCATTGACGATCCTCGCCTGAATTGTAACAGTATATATGAGCCATGGGAATAGTAACAGGCATGTACTGGGTACAGATTTTGACAGCCGTTGCAGTGGTGCTGCAGAAGATGGCCGCGGCTGAAAGCCCGCAGAACTTTTCGCACGAAGCCGACCGGCTGTCCTTGGCCACTGCTCCTCCGATATGCGCAACGTCGGAACCGGCTGCCCTTAGGCCTGTAAGTCGGGAAGGCCTCGGCGGGCGCTGAACTGAGCATGTTGCTGACGGGGAAACAGGCACTGCGAGATACTTGCAGCCGTGACCATGAGAGCATTGACGTGCCAGGCTACCGGCCAGCAGAGGCACACGGGCTCTGGGAGGTGCGGCCGTCGCCCGGAAAGGGCCGCGGCGTGTTTGCAGTGGTGGACATTGCGCGGGGAACGCGTCTGCTGGAGGAGCAGCCGCTGTTTGCCGTCTCGCCACCGCCGTTGGTTCCGGGTGTTGGGTTCTCGCTGTCGAGCATGCAGCCAGCAGTGGAGGAAGCGTTTGCGAGACTCGGCGCGGTGCAGCAGGCCGAGTTTCTATCCTGCCACGAGGTACAGCTAGCAGGAGAGCAGAGCGAGCGGAGCGAGGAAACAGAAACAGAAGCAGAAACAGACGGCCGCAGACTGATGCGTATTCTGCGCAGCAACGCCTACACCACGCAGGACGGCCGTGTGGCCATCTACCCCAAGGCGGCGCTGATCAACCACGACTGCCGGCCGAACGTGTTCAATACGGACGTTGCTGGCCGCCGGGTGATTGTGGCAACGCGCGACATTGCCGCCGGCGAGGAAGTGCTGACAACATACGTGCCGCTGCTGGCTGACACAACGGCGCGACAACGACGGCTGACACAGTACGGCTTCCACTGCAGCTGTGCGGCGTGTCTGGGGGGGGAGACAGACGACGGCCATCGCGTCCACATGGGAGCTGCTCTAGACGCCCTGGAATCTGCCGTGCGCGAGGAGGCAGCAGCAGAAGGAAACAGTGACAGACAGCAACGGCAGGCGCAGAAGAAGAAGCAGAAGCAGGTGCAGCAGTTCGCTCGCAAGGCTGCCGAGCTGGCGGCTTACGTCGAGACACAGGGCTTTGCCGACTACTACGTGCGCACCAGCCGGCTGGCCGTGGAGTTTGCCTTCCGGGCGGGCGACGGCATGGCGGCAAGGCACTGGGCACGGCACCATCTGGAGCATCACCGGCTGGTGGACGAGACCATGCAGGCCACACACGATGCCCACGCGCTTCTCGGCTTTGTCGAACAGGCAGTGCAAGGCGAGCAGAGCGGGAACGGACGCTGATTGGGGCTGTGGCCAGGTGGGCCGCAGATAAGGGTCTGACAATTAAGCTACATGCGTGCGAACATGGCTGTGCTGACGTGGGATTATGTGAACTCTTGATGGGGTCGATGCTGAAAATGAGGACAGCTGTTCTATGACTGCTTAGGCTCCTCAGCTTACTCAGTCCGGGGAATAATCTAGAGCTTGCTCGCTTAAATCCGTCGGCAAGAACGAATCTAACCCCCCGAGTCGAGGTAGCCGCATAATCAAACGACAAGGAGGCTTTCCACTAGAAAGTAGACTTGGAATCTGATTCTTTTGCGCCTCTTTTGTCGGTTTGTATTCTTCTTTGGGAACGACTTTGGTCGTCACGGGCCAAAATAATCTTTAGGTTTGCCTGTAGGCTTCTAGTTCTTTTCATCGAGTTGTGAGTGAATTCCTTCATCACAACCGTCAAGTTCATGTTTTCGGCAAAGGGAAGCAGCTGCTGCTTCCACGTCAGTCCTCAACCGCACTCCATCCATTGACCATGCCTAGTATGATAGCACCGACATCCCAAGTCGGCTGGTGATAGGTGCCTCTTTCTTTGTTCAAGAACCGACTGAGTTGTCGAGAAGCTTGTCTTGTTTAGTTGGTAAAGCTCGTTTCCTGGTAAGGAAGGACGTCAGGTGACCCCTGTAAATCCACAGTAAGTGTTATTAGACTTTGGTTTTAGCTCTCGAACGGCCTGTGCTGTTGGCCCGATAGCGCTAGAGCTAGGCTTAGCACGGGCCATCAGTCGCCCCGCCCGGAGCTGTCAGAGCTGCACTGCCACTGTGATGTGTGTCTCGCCTGCAGGACGGCCAAGCCGCAAAACGACGCAGTGAAACAGGAGCGAATCAGGAAGGTTGCTTCAGAGTTTTACATGTATAATAATCTTTTCTTCTCTTCTTTATTCTATGGGCAAATATTCCATACCTCTCGCATTGACGGAACCGCCAGCCGACATGGACAACAGATCGGTTGCTTCCCGCTGCAAGGAGCTTCTGCAGGTCAGTTCATGGATACGGCGGATCTCTGCTTGCCAACGGCTTTCTGAGCGGAGCCCGCAAGCCCGCAAGCACTAACACACTGTGCAGTTCCTGTCGACCACGACGGGCGATCTCTCCAACGTGACCGGGCCGCCGGCCTTGCTGGCGCCTTCGTCGGTGGTCGAAGTTGGCCACTGCTGGGCCCAGCGGCCGGCCGTGTTTGCCGCGCCGGCACTCGAGTCGAGCGCCGAGCGCCGCTGTCTGCTGGTGCTGCGCATGATGCTGATCGCCCTGCGCAGCCAGGTGTACGTGGGCGGGTCGCCCAAGACGAGCATCCGGAAGCCGCTCAACGCGTTCCTGGGCGAGCTCTTCCTGGCAGAGTGGACGGATGAGAGCAACAGCAGCAGCAGCAGCAGCGAAACCGAAACCGAAGAGGCCACCTCTGCTTCGAATCCCTCCCCTCCCTTCACGACACGCCTCGTGGCCGAACAGGTCAGCCACCATCCACCGATCACGGCCATGCACCTCGCCGACGAGACTCACGGCGTCCGGGCCGACGGCTATGCCCGCGTCGAGATGACCTTTGCCGGCTCCGTGCAGGTGCGCCAGATCGGCCATGCCGTCGTGCGCGTCGACCGCTACGACGAGGACTACCTCGTGCCGCTGCCTGACGTGCGCGTGCGCGGCTTCCTGTCCGGCCGCCTGTACCCCGAGATCCTCGGCACCTACTACATTGTCGCCAGCAGCGGCCACGCCGTCGAGCTGGTCTTCTCGGGGCAGGGCATCGCCTGGGGCGGGACCAAGAACGCCTTCACCGCGCGGGTGATGGGGAGGGAAGGGTATAAGGGAAAAGAAAAGCCGGAGGACGAAAAGAGCGGGAAACACAAAAACGCAAAACACACAAAGAACACAAACAAGGCAAGGACGGCCCGGGAAACGCTCTACGTCGTCGAGGGCGTCTGGAGCCAGGGCTGGACCACCACAGACGCGCGGACCGGCCAGGTGCTCGAGCGCTACGAGGTCGAAGCCGCCGAAAACGCCCCGGCCGCCATCCGACTGCCGGCGCCCGAGGTTCAGGATCCGTGGGAGTCGCGTCGCGCCTGGGCGCCCGTCATCGACGGCATCGTCCGCGGCGACCTCAGCCAGGTCGTGGCCGAAAAGTCCCGCATCGAACAGGCCCAGCGCCGCATGCGCGCCCGCGAGGCCTCCAGCAGCACCGTCTGGAAGCCGCTGCTGTTCCGAAGCAGCAGCAGCCACGACACCACGGAGCCACCCTGCCCCAACGCCACGGCCGCGCGCGGCACGTTCCACCGCCTCGCCGCCGGGCTCAACCTGCAGCTGCACGACGAGCGCACAAAGGGCGTGTGGCGTGTCGACGAGACCAAGATCCACAACCTGCAGCGGCCTTTTCACGGCGACCTGACGCCAATGGGATGAGAGGGACGGATAGAGTGGTCGGGGAATCAGGCTGATCGTTCTGGGAACAAAACAGCGCTGAAATCGAAACTGCAACCAGGTTGAATTGAGGCAGGATTTCATAGTTTATGGCGCAGTTTAAAGAATATGCAGGCTTACGTGAAGAACATTGCATATGACGCTTTTGCTGACATATAATAGTGGGGGCGGCTTCGAGTCTCGCCATCCGACAGCCACCCCAGACGCTCTGTCGACAGACACCTTTTGACAAGCCTGTCGCAAAGCCGACAAACGGTCTACGACTAAATGGCGCGCCGCTGGTCTCGTCGCCGTAACGGGCCAGCACGTCCTATGAGACGCAAGAACGGGATCCACTATCGATGGCGTCATTCACAAGCTGGCGAACGCCATCCTCCAGATGGGCACTTGCTGGAGAGCAAAGGGGCCTAGAGTGATCGCTGTGAGACAGCTTCCATTCTTCTTAAGATACGACGTAGAACGGCTGTGTCAGCGGCCATTTAGCATCGCAACCTATCGTACGACCAGGTTACCTTGCCTCGGGTCTGTCCTTATGGAGTATATACGCGGTCTATAATCAGCTTTTCTCCAAGGCCCTTTTCGAGGCCAACAAGAAACCTCACACCCCAAGACAGGAACGGTGGGCGAAACGGACAGCGAGGACATACCGCAAACAGGAAGGAGGAGGTTCCGTTTTGTCGAAAA
This sequence comes from Leptographium lundbergii, assembly GCA_001455505.1. NCBI lineage: Eukaryota > Fungi > Ascomycota > Sordariomycetes > Ophiostomatales > Ophiostomataceae > Leptographium > Leptographium lundbergii. Next base: position 222,362 of record LDEF01000010.1, read on the forward strand.
GGTCTGTGGACTGCCAGTCACGCCTTCTCTCTCGGACCCGAAGAGTCCAGGCAGCCAGCAGGTCCCACCTGGTTTCCACGACAGAATGTGGGAAGTCACGAATGCGAATGGATCCATTGCTGCTGATCACGTCATCCCTGCAGCAGTGCTAAGTCTTCGGTCGGTTCTCCGACGGTGTCCTCTTGGACGACACAGGTATACTGCCGACTTTTCCGCTTCGTTTCACGCTACACGCACCTGCTTCCTGCCGTCGGCATAGCCTGCATCTGTGCTCGTCGTGTGCACGGTCTCTGCCGCCTTCGTCGAACGGGTGCGGCCAGAAAGGAGCGACACATGCGCCTGCAGCGAAAAGCCTCTCATCTGCGAGGAGGCTGCTCTGGAAGGCACACGGCCCTGGACGACGATGAGCCTCAGCAGCGCTGGTGCTGGCGGCGGCGGTGGCGGCAGCAGCAGCTACAAGCGCCAGTCCAAGTCGTGCAAGCGCTGCCTCAAGCGCAAGAAGCGATGCTACGGCTTTCCCATCTGCACCAACTGCGAAAGGGCCAACGAGCCGTGCGAGCAGTCGGCCTTTGCCGTCCAACTGCACCAGCGCGACGACAACTATGCGGCCATGCAGCGGATCCGTGCCCTCGAGGCCCAGCTCGACAGCGTCCACGCCGAGCTGGCCAGCGTGCGCCGCAGCCAGCGAGCACACCACAACCACCACAGCCATCAGGCCGGCTTCTCGTCGCCTGCCAGCAGCTGTCCGGCCAGCCACACGCCCACCGAGGGACAGCCCAGCCGCAGCCACACGGCCGAGCCATCTCCCGGCCCCGAGACCGCCGCAGACCGGCCGCCTCCTCTACCCCCGCTGGACCTCATCGTGCAGGAATCTGTCTGGCGCAAGCTGCTGCCGTCGGCCATCGACAGGTCGGCTCGACGGCACAACGTCGACCTGCCGACAGACACGGCCGGCTTCGCCATGGTCCAGGCCTACCTCGACCATGTCCACGCGCGATACCCCATCTTGACGCCGTCCGATCTGCTCCAGCTGCACGCTCAGCGCCACCAGGTGGTCGATCCGGCCGGCTGGACCGATCCGGCTGCTGAGTTGAACGCCTTCCGACTGTACATGGTGTATGCCATCGGCGGTGCACACCAGCAGCAGCAGCAGCAGGCGCCCGAGGCCTATTACGAGGCTGCACTGCCACGCTTGTGGGCCCTGCAACAGCTGCCACCCTTGGCCAGTGTCGAGGCGCTGTTGCTACTGCTGCTGCATGGCCTGCATTCGCTGCCGGTCAGCAGCACGGCGGTCTGGCAGGTCGCAGGACTGGCCATACGCATCTGCGTCGATATCGGCCTGCACCGAGAGGCATCCTATTCGAGCGGCCCAGACGAGCAGAGCCGCGGACGACGGCTTTTTTGGACCGCCTTCTGCCTCGACTATAGCATCGCTCTGTGGCTGCGCCGGCCGCTGAGTCTGACGAGTCGCGACATGGACACACGCCCGCCTAGCCTGCAGGTCGAGGAGGACCCTGGCCTGGTTGTCTGGGCCCGGTTCGTGCAGCTCCGGCAGCTGGAGGCGCGCATCTACACGGACATGTACGCGCTCGACGAGTCGCTCGAGACGCGCTTTGGCAGAGTGCAGCCCTATCTAGAGGCTCTGGACGCGTGGATGCACGAGCTGCAGACCGCTGCCACCTCTTCCACCGACAAGACAGCCGCTGTCAACGACCACTTTTGGCTGCAGTGGAACAAGGCCATTCTAGCGCTGCTGCGGCCGTTTCTCCTCGTCATGCACCCAGACGACGACAGCGACACCGACTCGCTCGTCGCTCGCTGTCTTCGGGCGGCCGGCCACGTCTGCTCGGCTGCCAAGCACACGCTGCAACGCGGCCTGCACACCCACGCGCTTGTGACCGCCCATGCCGCCTTTAATGCGGGCATCACCATCTGGTAAGTCCACAACAGCCACAGCCACTCTCATGCCATGCTGCCGCCAGTCTGACTTGTTCGTCGCAGCTGCTGCCTGTACATCTCACCCCGGCTGTGGTCATCGGCCGTTGTCAACGACCTGCGCGCCTGCTCGTCCACCATGCTGGTCATGGCAGAACGCCTCCCACGTCTGGGAACAGACTGTTCTGTGCTCGAGGATGCCATTGGTGGAGTCATGGACTCGCTGTCAAGAACGACAGCCAGACGGACGAGCAGCCAACGGCAGGCACGACACCTGGCCGAGCCAGACATCCTCGCCGTGCAGAGCCTGATGAAGCTGTCAGCAGCCGAACCACTGGACAATGCGCTGTCAGCACTGCAATTGCGCAGCCACAGCCGCGAGGCCGAGGACCAGGACCGCTTGCAGAGATTGATTGGGCTGATGGCACCAGAATATCCGGCTTGCTGAGAGAATGGGCGGAGCTTCCAACCCGATGGAATGCCCTCCTGCGCCGTTCGCGGAAGAGCTGAGCCTTGGCGCTTTAGATCGCCCCCAATTGCGCGATTTCAGCGAATCACGCGTGCTTACCTGATACTCTCAAGGCTCCATCTCCTTATCAGTCGACCCAGAACGGCCTGCCGGCGACGGACCCACCTGCCTATTGTTGCCTTGCCGACTCGGTCGAGCTCCTTCCTCTTGTGACTCTTCTAGCTTGCTGCAATTGTCCCGTCTTTTTCTCTCCGTCTCTCTTCTTCTCCTCCTCAATTCACCCTCTTCTTGGTTCGCCAAACCATCTCTCTTCCTCCTACCTATACCCTACGGTCGCTTCCTATTTCCGGCGCGTCTTCCCCTGAAATGAAGGGCCCTCTTGCCACAGCTCTGCTGCTGGGCAGTGCTACAGCTCTCGGGCTCCCCAGCTTCGAAAACCAGCAGCAGCCTCTGGGCACAACCGGCGATGCCGATCTGCCGGCCGACGACGTCGAGTACAAGTCCAAGCCACTGGTCGACAGCGATGGCCTCCAGGCGACCATCAACGCCCATCGGCTGCTAGGCCACGCGAAGGCGCTGTTCGGCATCGCCCACGCCGGCATCCCCGACTACGGCCATCCGACGCGTGTCATCGGTAGTGCTGGCCACACGGGCACGCTCGACTACATCTACTCAATCGTCTCGTCCCTGGGCAGCGGCAAGGGCGGCGAGGGCGGATACTACCACGTGTGGAACCAGACCTTCCCTGCCGTCACCGGCAAGGTGTACGAGGCTCGTCTCGTGCTTAACGACTCTGTTCCGGCATCGGCCCAGGCCATGAGCCTCACACCGCCTACACACGACAGGAAGCCCGTCTTTGGCGCCTTGGTGCTGGCCAAGGGCACTGGTTGCGAGGCGTCTGACTACCCGGCTGCCGTGGCCGGTGCCATTACACTGATCCGGCGTGGTGACTGTCCGTTTGGTCAGAAGTCGGAGCTCGCCGGTGCTGCCGGTGCCGTGGCTGTCGTTGTCTACAACAGCGAGGATGGCCCGCTCAGCGGCACGCTGGGCACGCCGACGGCCACGCAGGTTGCTACCTTTGGGCTGTCGGGCATCGACGCCGCCCCTCTCGTGGCAGCGCTGAAAAAGGGCAGCTCTCTGGACGGCATCGCCTACATGGACGCGGTCGTCAGCACGATCCACACGACCAACATCTTGGCCCAGACCGTTGGCGGCGACCCGGACAACTGCGTAATGCTCGGTGGCCACAGCGACAGCGTGCCCGAGGGCCCCGGCATCAACGACGATGGGTCTGGTAGCCTCTCGCTCTTGGAGATTGCAACTCAGCTGACGCACTACCGCGTCAACAACTGCGTGCGCTTTGCTTGGTGGGCTGCCGAGGAGGAGGGTCTGCTGGGATCTGACTACTATGCTGCCACGCTGCCGCCGGCTGAGAACCTCAAGGTCCGCCTCTTTATGGACTACGACATGCTCGGCAGCCCCAACTTCGCCTACCAGGTCTACAACGCGCTCGACAGCGAGAACCCGGCCGGCTCCCAGGCCCTGCGTGATCTCTACATCGACTGGTACACCGCTCATGGACTGAACTACTCGCTCATCCCCTTTGACGGCCGCAGCGACTACGACGGCTTTATCCGTGCGGGCATCCCTGCAGGCGGCATCGCCACTGGTGCCGAGGGCATCAAGACTAAGGACGAGGCCGCGCTCTTTGGCGGCACTGCTGGTGATTGGTACGATCCGTGCTACCACCAGCTCTGCGACGATGTCGCCAACGTTAACCTGACCGCCTGGGAGCTTAACACGAAGCTCGTCGCTCACTCCGTCGCCACCTATGCTCTCTCCTTTGACGGATTCCCTAAGCGGACCCTGGACTCCGTGGCCGCTGCTTCCTCTACTTATGGGCATGACCACAAGTACCATGGCGGCAAGCTGATCATATAAACACATTGGCCGTTTGCCGGACTAAAGATAGAAGGGGGTGTGCCATATGGTTTGCATCTTTATGATGGTCCTGTTTACTATTTGTAACAACAATGCCAGTACATTCGAATTGTTGTGCATAGGCATGAATGCCTGTTGACTAGAGTTTGTTTCCTCGGCCGTTGTCAACTTCTTGATTTTTGTTGGTGACATGCAAAGGCGTCTTAGAGTAATCTACCTGCTCGGTTTAGTTGAGTTTTGCTGTAACTCTCCGAGAGACGGAGAAGGCACAGCAACAGTTCGCACGTTAGGCCTGTCTCACTACTTCACCTCGACCAGTCGAAAAATAAGAGTAGGCAATTTTGCTTAAAAAATGCCCAACAAATCAAGAACGACCCTGAATAAAATGGTACTGTCCAAACAACAAAACACCAAGAGATTAGATCATTAACTGAACACTCGCTATTTTTGTGCCTCAGGATCGTCTGACGCCTTTGCCCTCCTTTTTTTCCCCTTCTTGTCCTCACTTTTCTCTTTCTGAGCCTCCGTCGTCTTTTTCTGTCTCTCATCCTCCCTGCGTTTCTTCAGGTCCGTCTGCCGCAGCTTCTCCACCTTTTTGCGCAGCCCACGCACAGTTTCGTCCGCACGCTGACTCAGACTTTCGCTGTCCCACTTCTCTCGGAGGCCGAGCCAGGTATAGTAGATATGCAGCTTGACGACGATGTAGTTCATCACAACTCTCCACACAGACCATATGATGGACCGAATCAAGCTGCTGTATGCCAGAATTATGACAGGTACAGTAATAGCAGCAGAAATGGGGACTATGTGCAAACGTGTCAGAGCTAGTCGGCTGTGGCCAAACGCCTTACGAAAAAGACACAAAAAATAACTCACACATTAACCGAAACTGTCCCCCCAGAGTCCAGTTCTGGTTTCCAAATGCCTTGTTGCTCATGCCGAAAATACTGGACATGAACGATAGCGGCAGCTGTTTGAGTGAGCTGGCAGAACTAGGAACGTGTGACATGTACACTAGACGAGGCTCACAAAAACGATAGTGATGATGGTAAACACCATGATGGCCCTGCCCTGTTTGACAGTCTCCTCGGACTGCTGCACCGCTTGCCAGGCTTGGACAACGCTGGCCTGCTGCTGCTTGAGAGACAGCAGGCCGGTGACCTGTGAAATGCATTAGCATCATGTGTCATTGCGCTGTAGTTTCTGACTCAAGACGCATACACTTTGTGCCGTGCTTTCGGCGTATTTTTTCAGGCTCTCTAGCTCCTGGACCCGGTCTCCCATGTCGGCCAGAAGCTCGTTCGATTGTAACTGGAACCAGTGCCGTTTTTGCAGTCGCTTCCGTTCTTCGAGCGTCGGCGAGCGCCCCCCATAAAAGGCTGTGAAGCTCTGCTGGGCCTGTTGATCCTCTTCAAACCCTTGCGAATCTGGCAGCGCCGAGTACAGATTGTACTCTCTGGAGCTTTTTGTATTCATAATGTACAGCACGTGCTTGTGAAATCGCTTGGCGATCTCGCACTGCTTGCGGTGAAATTGGATCATAATGTCGAGCTCCTCTATGATATCCTTTATTTCACGCTGGATCCTACCCTCGGGATTAATGTCGAGCAAGCCCTTGTAGATGCTGGTCATATCATATTTGTACGCTTTGGCCTGGTATATTTTCGAGGCTTCTTGGGTCCAGTGCCACAAGTGTTCGAATAATGTCGTTTGCTTATATGTCTGCAAAGCTATCAGATTATTTACACACTCTTCTTCTGGCAGAAGAAAATGAGCTTACCGCATTTCCTATGGCCTCAGAGAATATATCCATAACCTGTGGGAGGTGTTCCTATACATTTGTCAGCCGTCGAATCCCAAGTTTGTTCTGTCATTATAACACACAGAATGGCAAGCGTACACTCGTTTTAGTTCTGTCGAAGAAAGTGTTGGAGCACTCATCGAGGATCAAGAGGGCAATGTCGTAGACGGAGCGGAACTGATTTCGGCGGGCAAGCTTCAGGCGTTCTCGGATGGACTTGTGCACGCCTGACTCGTCCCGCTTGTTCACACCATACCGTCGTGGGAAACAAGTGATGATGGTGTTCTCGTCCAGGATCCACATCCATAGCTGGTCAACCATGACAACACGCGACACCTTGCGAATGTTTTCGAGACAATGCTCGCACCGTCTTTGCTCGGCGTCGGCATTGTTCGAACCATCGAAAGAAGACTTGACATTTCTGCCGGAAGTGCCGGAATTACTCGATTCAGACACCCTGATAGCCTCGGCGGTCGCATCTCCTTTGGCATCATTTCCTCCGCTCATATTTGACTCTGGGGAAACCGAACTCGTTCTGCTCTTGCTGCTGTTTTTGTCAGACTTCAGACGTGGGGGCTTGTTGTAGTCTATGCATGTCCATCGCATTTCTGGCACATTCTCTTTCTCATCTCTGACGAGAGCGGTCTTTTCCCTGACCGAAGTCCAGCAATGGTTCTTCTTTGGTTTGAAGTCCTCCAGCCGGTGGCAGTTTTCGAGTTCGACGCTGGTACTGCGATAAACGACTTGGTCACGATCCCGGGCTCGTGTCGATTTCAGTTTCCAGAAGTGGGCCTGGTCCAGCGTTCTTCGTGGATGCAGTGGAGCGTCGTTGAAAAGGTATTTGTCAAGCATCTTCATGTCTCGGTGGTTTGCTATGGCTTCGGACAGACGTGCAGCGTCCAGCAAAAACTGGCCCAGTGGGTTAGCCACACGGAGACGGCCGTATTCGTCGACGTCTATCCGCCTGTGCTTCTTACTCCCTAAAAATCCCATTGCTGCATTTTCAATCTGAGATATGGGCTTGTTGTCTGTCCGATAGAGGTTGCGCATATAAACATCGGGTATGCCGTCGTTGTCCACATTAGGAGAACGATTTATTTTCAAAACTTCAAGAGGTTTGCAATTGAGGCCACTGCGCTCTTTTAGTCGCTTACCCATCTCCAACTGCTTTTCTTTGTCTCTCTTGTCTTGGAATTCCTCGACTTTTTCATCTATCATTTGCGCTACAGCTTCGCGCTTCCTGTCGGTCTCCCAATGCAGATACGGCATCTTTTCGATCCATCAGCGAGGCGAACTCAGATGCATGATTCAAAGGATTCGGGGCTTGTCTTCTTACAAAAAGAACAACGTTCTTAGCAACCTCCTCTGCCGTCTTGGGATCTTGTGCAGGTCAGCAGAGTCGGAACATTGTGAGATAACGAAATGTCGCCCACATACCGGATGATACCGTCTCGCAAATGGGCCTCATATGGCGAGCATAAACCAAATTAGCCCCGTTCCCGTGGTGCTGGCCACGCCAGTACTGAGGCCTCAAAAGCATGCGGGCCTCGGACTCTGTTAGATCCTTGTTCGCGTCAAAAACGTAGCCCTCTTCGCCGTAGTACCGTGAAACCAGCCTCTGCGTTTCAGGTCAGCGCTTTCATAACGAAAGAGTGTCGGGCGAGGTTATTCGCGTTGTTTTGAGCTTACCTCCACCCACTGCATGCCATTAGTATATCTACCGGAAACATATCAAAGTGCGGAACTGAACCAGGGAGGAGAAACCTACATGCATGTTGTTGGATGGTATATGTATGTAGCGGACGTCCGTGATAGGCCGTGTCTCGTCCTTGCGACGATTGCCTTTAGTGCCATTACCTTCAGGGGCTTTGCTCTCGGGATCTTGAATTTCGCGGTGCTTGCTTTCGGCATCGATGGTATCGGTATCGTTGCTTTTGCTGTCCTCGCGCTCGTGACATTTTTCCATGGCGTAATTCTTCTTGTCGTCTTTGTTTTTGCTGTCCTTCGCTTCGGACTGTTTCTGCTGTTGCTCTTTGCTTAATTTGTACTTCCCGAGGATTTCACCGTCCTCGAGGAGATATTTCAGGGCAATCCTTTGGTCAGGACAAAGGCCCTTTATTCGGCCTCTTCCATCGGATTTTTCGAAGTCGCAGAGTCTCAGACCGGAAGGGTCGTCTAGCTTATGGTCATTCTCATCCAGCGCGAATCTGATAATATACGCATTGACGTCTTTCTCCAGATCATACGTTGTGCGCTTCTCTTCCGGGATACCCGTGGTTTCCAGTTCGTGTATCTCTTTCTTCAGTTGTTCCAAGTCGTTGTCGGCTGCGCAATTTCCGTGGCCCGCATCGGCAGTCCCGGTACCGGGATCGGCGCGTTTTCTCTTCTCATCTCTCCATTCTTGAACTTTGCCAAAACCGCGCCTGAACTCCTCAGACGACTGCCATTTTGCATGACTCTTGTTGATGTTTGCCACAAGGCTATGGTCAACTATATCTGCCTTGTTTAGGTCGGAAGCGTCACTGTTGGCATCCTGCGGTGGATATCTGTCCTTGGGTTTCGGCTTCTCTTCGCCCACCGCCTTGCGTAAGACTTGTATGCGCTTGAGCTGGGTGATGATGTTGGCGGCCACAGTGAGTTTCTTTGCTCTTTTTTCTTTTTCCTCTATATGCTTCCACAGAGCAGAATTCTCAAAGAAGGAACCTCTTTCACAAAACTCAATGCATCCAAGGTAGTGTGCCAAGTGGTCTTTGATTCTTCTTCCGTCATGAGATAGAGATGAGAGACAGCCGTGCTTTTCGACCTCGAATTCCTTGCCGTGCTCTTCGACCTCGAATTGCTTGCTGTGCTTGGCCAAATGAGGAACAGGGGAAGGAGGTCTTGATCCAGACCTGGCGTTGTTTGTTTCGGTGTCTAGTGTCTTAATGGACATTTTGGCCGTCTTTGTCGATTCTTATTTCCCCCTTTTTTAGAAAGGCCGAGAAACAAGGCTCATAAGTGTGAATGTATCTTACGTCTTTACGAACAAGAAATTTGGTAACGAGACAAGGCCGTCGGTTCTTATACAGCAAGACGGAACTCCCGGACGTCTTCGAATAACCAAGGAGAGGGGGGCTATGTACGGAGTACTCGACAGGATTCGGACTGCGGCCAGAATCAGCCTCGCCTGGTAAAAATGTTGCATACGGAGTTGACAGCCTGGATACTCTGTAGCTGAGAGAGTAGTCTGACGAATAGGAATAGCCGTGATAAGGCAGGTGCAGCTGAACGAATCACACGGGTATCGCCACCTTCTCCAGAGGATGACAGACACACAGCCAAACCCAGATGAAGCGGGCCAGACAGGTCTTAAGCGGCGAAATGCTGATCAAGTCTTTATCTGAACAGTTCAGCCGTCCACTGTCACCCCAACGAGGAAGTCCAGGTAGGACCAGTGGGGCGCCATGCAGCTGCTGGTGAGGTGGCTTTGCAGTAGTGCCGGGACAGTGTCATTGCATACTGGTGTTGAAGGTGCACGAAGTTCGATTGGTAGTGTTCGGTGCCGAATCTCCTGTTCTGGTCTAGGTTTTCAAGTTCGAGTCGCGTGATGGCGGCTCAGGGTGGCTCTTTCCTCGGCGGTTTGACGGTCCCTTCGCTTTCATGCAGTCAGCAATCTGTGGTCAGCATCAGCCTCTACGGCTGCAGAGCAGTTTGAGGATGCTAATACGAAGTTTTCCACGGAGCCGCTGTAAGATACTTTCAGCCCTGCCTGCACCTTGCACAAACAGGACATATTCCCCGCTTTTCACGGTAACAAGATAAGCAAAAGCTTTCAGCCTTTGCATATACGAAGGACGCGCAATGTCCGTCACATACGGGTGTCCACTTCCACGATGCTGAATCCCAATAATCGGTGGTAAAAGGGGACCCCCCTGCTGGTCATGTACCCGTACGGGGTAGACAGCAGGGGGTACACGGATTTTTCTATTTTAGCACATGCTAACGTGGTACGGAGTACTCTGTAGAGGGGAAGGATTGCGGCTCAAAAGTACCACGGAGGATGCACTCCGTACGGAGTACTTCGTACAGATTACATAGTACTCAAATGTAAGGTATATCTCGCCTTGTAAGGGGTTGTTAGGCCCGCTTTTTGGTATATCTTGCCAGGAATTTCAAAGCACACTAAACGCCATTTGTCCAAGTCGTATACAGTCCAAGACAAAGAAAAGAAACAAGTAATATGTGTATGAAATATAGATACGAAGGAGCGGTCGGCCATCCACTCAGCCGATGCTCTCCTCTTCGTCGAGGGAGAACGAACCGGGATGGCCGAGGACGTCGCGTGTGCTGCGGCTGGGTTCGCTGTCGGTCTCGGCAGCAGTGGTGGTGGCGGGCACAGCCTCGTACTGGTAGAGGCGGATATTGACAAACATGGCAAAGAGGCCGAAGTCGTAGGCGAGGCGCAGGGAACCGGAGACGACAAAGGCGATCCAGAAGCGGTCGTGGCCGGCGAGGAGGCCGGTGAGCGAGGGACCGGTGGCGGAGGCGAGGGTGCGCAGCAGGTTGGTGACGCCCATGACGGCGGTTCGCTCTTCGGGACGGACAATGGCGGCAATGAGGGCGGCACGCGGAGCCTGGTCGAGGTTGTTGAGGCCGACGCGGACGAGCAGCAGGACGCAGGTGAGCCAGATGCTGGCGGGCCAGGGAAAGAGCACGACAGCGGCCGACGAGGGCACATGAGTGAAGACCATGGTGTTGACGAGGCCGATGTTGCGCGAGAGAGGACCGGCAAAGACGGAGGAGCAGGCGGCGAGGAAGAAGCTGGCCGACAGGATGTTGCCGAGGGCGTCCTTGCTGAGGTTGGGGAACTTGGTGTCCATGTAGTAGGTGGTGAGGGGCATGGTGGCCATGCCGTCAGCCAGCGAGTCGACCATGAGCAGGAACCAGAGGGCGTAGAGGGTGCGACGAGTCTGGCCGGAGATCTGGCTGAAGCGGCTCTTGGACGGCGGCGGGGCGGCGAGCTGCTCGTCGTCGTCGTCGTCGTTTTCGCTGTCGTCGTAGGTGCGGTCAGGCGTGTTTCCGGGCGCGCTGCTATCGTGGGTATCGTGCTGTGCTTTGGCCGAGTCGACCGAGTCGACAGAAAGGCAATCGGACGAGGCCGAGAGACGGCCGGCGGGTTGATTAGTCAGCTGGGTCTCTTCGGAGCTGGTGCTGGCGCTGTCGTCGCTGTGGCGGTCCTGCAGCTCGCAGCGGGACGACAAGACGAGGCTGAGGCCGAGGTTGAGGACGCCGGTGACGGCATAGGCCAGATAGCAGACGTGGTAGACGCGCAGCAGCGGCCATTGGGCCGGACCGCTGTGCAGGCGGTGGATGACCTGGCCGGCGACGGCGGTGCCGACGGACGAGCCGAGGGCCGAGATGGTGACGTACCAGACGAGCACGTCGGCGCGTGTGGTCGGGTCAGTCAGCTCGGACAGCATAGACTCCTCGACGACGCGAAAGGGCCCAAAGTCGCCGCCGTTGGCGCTGATGACGCCGACGATGGCAGCCGTCAGCAGCAGCCAGTAATTCTCGCCAAAGGCAAAGGCCAGGCCGGAGACGACCATCAGGACGGAGCCGAGCAGGATGGTGCGGCGGCGGCCAAAGTGGTCGGCCAGAAAGGTGAGCGCGAGCGAGAGCACGACGTCGCCGGCGAGCGTCAGCGACATGAACAGGCCAATCCGCTCGTCCGACACGTCCAGGGCGGCGAAGAAGAGGGCCAGGATCAGGCTGCTGGCTCCGTACGCAAACATGCGCAGGCTGCGCGCGAGGATGATGATCCAGGCATCGCGGCCGGTGGCGAAGACGGAGGCGAGGCCGGATTCTCGATAGGCATAGCGGATGTTTCGCGTGATCATTTGGCTGCGGAGACTGGAGACGGGAAGAGCGGAGAGACGGAGCAGAGACGTAAGATAGAAGCAGAGAGATGGGAAGCACAGGATGGGAAACGGAAGACGAATAGAATGATAAGACAGAACAAGATGAGCGAATGAGGCCAACCAAAATGATGGGCTTGGGCAGATGCTTTACCCAGCCGATAACAACCGGCCTCGCACACCTTGACAGCCAACAGGAACGTCAAACCTGACATCCGCTAACGCCGTGCGTCAGAGAGGCCTAGTCCTGCCGGTGTCGGTACCGTGTGGCCATCCTGGTTGGCCTCACGGGCGGTAAATCCCTCTTCCCGGCGAGCTATCCAGCTTTTTAGTGCGGGGGTGTTGGGGCGGAAGCTGGCAGCCGGGTAAGGGCTGGGGCTGTCTGAACTCTATCGTTGCGGCTTCTATGCAGGTGACGGCTTCGTTGTATGTCCTGTTTCTGATCAGGCCGTCTCAGCTGGTCTACCACGGAGTTGGAAGCGCTGGCTGTCGCAGCGACTGAAGACAATGTTTGCTTCATCACGACATCCCACGTGGGGCATTACTAACAGCGCCGCACGGACCAATTGGCGGGGTTGTCCACTGCGGGGCTGTAGGCTATTGTTACGGAGACTTCCACGGCCTTGATTCAGGGATGTTCCACTCCGTACAGGCACCCACTGAATATCCCCCCCTACACATCGAACGGCCTATTTGTAATACACATTGACCTTCTGGCTCGCCAGCCGCTGACCCTTGTACAGGACAGCAAACTCGACCGAGGCGCCGGATGGGATCATGACGATCTCGTAGTCAAACTTCTTGAACACCTGCCCGCTGGGCGACTGGTAGTAGGGCAGGCTGTCGACGATGGAAGCAAAATCGCAGCGGAGGTCGCACAACTTATCGACGCCGTCTTCCTTTCGCGGCGGTGCGTCGGCGCTGTTGTAGAGGTACAGCTCGCGCGTCCACTCGGTCTTGGGGCTGTTGAGGAGCAGGTAGAAGTCGCGGCGGATCGGTGCCATCTCCTCAACCGAGCTGCCCTTGCGCAGGTACCAGTCCATCTGGCGCCCGGCAAAGTAGACCTGCTCCTTGTCGTCGTAGTACCGGTCCTCCTCGTGGTGGTAGCCCTCAATGTACCGCTGCGAGAAGCAGAGGCCGACTGAGAAGCGCGAGACTGTCGACGCGATCGTGATCGGCAGCGGCCGGCCGACCTCGCCGGCTGCCCAAAGTGTCTTGTAGTAGCCCTTGTACACGGCGCCGCGGCAGATGGCCGTCCAGGGTTTTGTTCCCGTCGACTGCAGCACGTTGATGCCGGGACCATGGCGTTCCTTTAGGTGCTGGTAGAGATATGGGCTGCCGCCCAGACCGCCCACGAGGATGATGCCCTGCTTTGTCAGCAACGACTTTGGACGATGGCGGCTGGACATACCGAGATGGACAGGTCCTTGGCCTTGATCGCGGCGATCTGCTCGTCGATGAGCTTGTCGATGCCGCCGAAAGAGTTTTCAAACAGTTTTTCAATCTGGTCACTGGGGCTGTCAGAAATGGGAGAGTGAAGAAAAAAGAGAGAGAAGAAAAAAAAGAGAAGAAGGGAAAATAACAAAACCTACCCAGTCAACTGAAAACGCCCCATCTTGATGTGTGGCTCCTTGCTACAGTCGTTCATCTCGGCCTTGGACGCAAAGGCCTCGGCCGGGATGCCGACGGTGTACTGGCGGCGGGAGTTGGCGACGTGCTTGTACTGCGGCTTGATGGCCTGCTGCCACTCGCCCCTGACCAGCTCCTTGACGCCGGCCTTGCTGAGGCTGTCCCATTTGGAGCCGAGTCGGCGCTGCGACATGTGTTCAAAGGCCTCGTCGATGAAGATGCTGCCAAAGAGGCCGCCGGTGCCTTCGATGGCCTCTTCGATGACGATGGGGGAGCGGCGGGTGACTTTGTAGGAGATGAGGTCCTGGGGTTGTATTAGACGAGAGGGGGGGGAGAAAGGAAGAAAAAAAAAGAAACAAACTCACCACAGTCCCTCCTCCGGCATCGCATATAATCAACACATCGCCCTGCCGACAGGCCGCCGCGTTGTTGTGCAGCGTGGCCAGCGCGGCGGCCTCGGGCTCGGTGACAAACGTCAGCTCGGTCTGGCCTGCCGGCCGGTTGTCGAGGATGCCGGCCTGGCCGACGGCCTCCTCCATCCGCTGGCGCGCGTAGCCCGGCCAGAAGGCCGGCACGGTCAGGACGACGTGCAGGCGCATGTCCGCGACGGCGCCGTCGCCGCGGTCACGGCAGATCGTCTCGATGACGTGGGCCCACAGCAGGCGCAGGTAGTCGGCCACCAGGTCGACCGGCTCCTTGGCCTGGTCCTGCAGCATCCGGCGACAGCGCCGGACATACTCGGAGCTGGCCAGTTCCGGGCGCAGATCGACGTCGCGCAGCAGCAGCAGCTTGAACCACTGGACCGCGTCGGCGTCGGGCGGGATCTCGTAGCCCCAGTAGACCTGGCCGTCCTCGTAGCAGAGCTCGGTCGGGGCCTTGCCCTGCTCCAGGCCCATGCCCGGCCAGCTGTGGATCAGGTTGATCTGCTCTCGCTCAAAGTCGTAGGGCGTGCCCCAGGCAACGCCCGAGTACGTCGTGCCAAAGTCGATGCCGATGACCAGCACGTTGCCCTCGTCGTCCGGCGTGCCCTCCCAGTAGTCTGCCGAGTATTGTTCGGCGGGCATTTTAGGGGGTTCTTTTCCCTTTTTGTCTTGCTTTCTTTGCGTCTTTGTTTAATTGTCTTCTTTGTTTATTTCTCTTTCCTTTCGTTCTTTTCGTTCTTTTCTTTCTCTCTCGTATCCTCTGAGATGTGCAGGCCAAAGCAGTGTCAAGCTTCATCAATGCAGGATCCTCGGGCCCTGCCGCTGACCCACGAGCTCAACGACAACGTCATTTACGGTGGCTCACGACACTTCTTCAGGCGACTTTGTCCCCCCATTTCGCCTTTCTGGGAGCCCTACCCCTCCGCATCTGGCGTGGCTCAGCATGCAACGTCAACCAAGTTCACCGCTCGCTCATAACCGCCCGACCTTACTCGCCAATCACGTGCCGCCAATCACAGCCTCAGCCCTGGTCCACTCCGCGCATATGCACTCCGATAGTCATGCTATGCTGCGCACTGCAGAACATCCGTAGACGGGAGGGTCGGCGCGCCTTTCTTGGCAGGCAGTGAAGTTGCCCTCGTGGGGCACGTTTCGGCCTCCTATAGATACTACGCCTACACCGCTTCCCAGATGTCCAACGACTTTCTAACGCAAAAGGCGCTAGAACTGCGCCAAGACTTTGCGACTTTGCCTTTCAGGAAGTGGAAGGGGGGCTCCAAAACATCCAAGTAATCCCGACATTGCAGCCGGCTCCGGGCTGGACGAGTTCATGGCCGGGCTCGAGCCTGCTGGCCAGGGTCCATACCTGAGCGGCCAGGTCATCGCACTCGGCCTTTGCAAACGTAAAGTCCAACGGCGACAACCAGGCGACCGAGTCGATGCTGCTCAGGATGGAGGTGGCGTGCAAACTCGTCACCGACGTGTCGGGAGGCGGCAAAAAAGGTGACCCATGAATGCGTGCTTCCAATCTCGGCATTGGATATCGTGTTTAGGGGTTTCGGTGGAGTCCAGTTCACGTTTGTTCTCACAACGTAATCCGTAAATTAGAGGCTAAAAATACTCCGTACTGGCCCAGTTAACGGTCAGCGCGCTTACTAATCACATTCCTGCCAGGGCCAAGTGTAGCTACCCGGTGAAGCTCGGTCTAATCGCATCCAACGGCTGCAATGCCTCAACACCAACAGTCCTCTTGTAAAGAGAAGCACAGAATGTCAGACGGACGGCCAAGCACCCACAGTTGCAAGCACAGAGCCCGGACAGAACCTCTCAACGAGGACATGAATTCATGGAAGCCCAGACCTTCACAGCAATGGCTGGTGTGAATAGACTCCAGAATTTCAATGCACCAGAGATAAGAGCTCTCAGCGATGCGACCAATAAGCTGTAGGACTCTCCGACCACTAACTGCTTCGGAAGTTCGCCAAGCGGGGTGCAAGCTAGAAGAAAGGCGAGCTTAAAAGACGCGGCTGTGTGAGATAGCTACAGAAAAGCCACAGTGCTTCTCGCCAACAGACCAATGACTCCGCGCAAACGTCCAGCATTGACCAGCGGGTCCTCGCCGCCAGCCGCCAGCCGCTTCTCATGGGCTGCAGCACCGCTGGCAGTCGCATCTGCCCTTGTCGCTGTGTCGGTTTATGCAGAGCATTCATGGCTGCTCGCCTCCTCGCCGGCCGTCCTCCCATCTCAGGCTCAGGTCATCGACTACATGACTTTTGCCGTCCTGTCAGCCGTTCCCCCAGTGGCATCCAGCAATGGAAGTGCAGTGCGTCTCGGCCCAATCTTCCTCTTGAGCTGAGAGAAACTGCTGACGTCGTCTTCAGCCCTTTGTGCCGCCCGGACACACCCTAGACTCTCTGCGCGCCCGACCGTTCCACATCTACGATGACGCCTTTTACGCCATCCTAGGTGCCAACCCGACCCTGTCACTCGTCGCAGAGTCCGAGTCAGATCCTCTCTTCCACGAGGCCGTCGTTTGGTGAGCATCAGAGACCTGGTTTAGACCGTATCGCCCACTAGACAGCCCCCTGCTCATGCCTCTCAGGTCTCCCGAAACCGACGACATGTTCTTTGTCCAGAACGCCGGCGCAAAGGCTGCCGGCACCGGCCTGGCCAAGTCCAGCATCATCCAGAAGGTCTCTCTGGCCGCCGTCAAAGAGGCCGCAGCGGCCGGCAGACTCGTCCACATCGACACCGTCAACGCCTCGCCCCAGGTACTCAACCCAAACGGTTCGTTCAGCTGGCTGATGTCTGCGTCTCTCATTCAGTCCCGCTAACACACTCTTCCCCAACAGGCGGCACGAACTACCGCGGCCAGCTGCTCTTTGCAGCCGAGGGCCAGGGGGACCAGCTCCCGTCAGCCCTGTATCTCGTCAGTCCACGGCCACCTTACAATGCGACAGGTGAGGGTGAAGATGCAACGAATACACAGAAGCTGCTGAGTCAGTGCTGACGCGCCCCTCTGCAGTCCTCCTCAACAACTTCTTCGGCCGCCAGTTCAGCTCACTCAACGACGTGGCCGTGCATCCGCGCAGCCGCGACGTGTACTTCACCGACACGCTGTATGGCTACCTGCAGGACTTCCGACCGCCACCAGGCATGCGAAACCAGGTGTATCGCTTCCGCCCTGACACGGGCGCAGTCACCGTCGTCGCCGACGGCTTCGGCCTGCCCAACGGTACGTGCGATCAGGGCTGTGTTTTCCAGTCCTGGGAGTCTGCTAAACAGCCGACAGGCTTCAATTTCTCCCCGGATGGTGCCTTCGCCTACGTGACCGACACTGGTCGACATCGTGGCTTCTACGGGGCCCATCATCTCTCTGAGCCAGCCACCATGTAGGTGGACATGGAGACGGTGAAGAGGGCACAGCAAACTGTTGAGAGACTGACCCTGCTGCAGTTACCGCTTCGACGTGCGCCCCGATGGCACGTTTGAGAATCGCAAAACTTTTGCCTATGTCGACACAGGCGTTCCGGACGGTGAGCCTCCTTGATTCCTGATTCTGTGCCTTCGTACGCATGCTGACACCTATTCTCAGGTATCCACGTCGACACCAAAGGCAACGTTTATGCCGGCTGTGGCGATGGTGTCCACGTTTGGAGCCCATCCGGCACGTTGTTGGGAAAGATCTTCCTCGGCACAGGCGCCGCCAACTTCCAATTCGCTGGCAGCGGCCGCATGATCATATGTGCTGAGACGCAGCTGTATTATGCCAAGCTGGCAGCCACGGGATCCTTTGTAGAGTCCGAATTTTGAGCTTTATTTGGCTTTGGTTTGCACAGAAACAT
This sequence comes from Leptographium lundbergii, assembly GCA_001455505.1. Classification (NCBI taxonomy): domain Eukaryota; kingdom Fungi; phylum Ascomycota; class Sordariomycetes; order Ophiostomatales; family Ophiostomataceae; genus Leptographium; species Leptographium lundbergii. The sequence goes on from LDEF01000010.1 coordinate 240,298, forward strand.
TATTGATGAAAACCGAAAGTTGAAGACTGAAAAATCGAGAATGTCAAAACATGGTCAAACTTGTAAATATAGAAGAGGTTTTCCGTGGAAATGTGATAATATAAGCAAGCTGCTCTCGCCTTGGCAGAGACAACCAGAACAAAACTGCATGCATGTCTGACTGGCCAATTCAGCGTCTTTTGGCCTGTGAAAATCCGTCAGACGCGGGGTTCTTCGCGTTGGGTGTAGAGTACGATGGGGGGCCAGAACGCTCGATATTTCGCATCTAGTTTGGCTTCACAGGCAGGGATTCAATCAACACCACGGTTGCAGTGTCATCCTGTCCTCTGTAACCAAATATGGCAGAATCGGACGTCTGCCAGTATGTCGGTGACCCAATGTCTGACATCGCTGGCATTGGTGTATGTGATCGTGTTTTATTCCTAGTCGCATATCTCTGGACATCTACTAATATGATCAGATTCTCATCAGCTTTGCTGGCCAGGCTTTCCTCTCGCTCTTTCTCGCTTGTTGGGTGTTTTTCCTGACACGACATGGCCGACTCGGAACGCCGCACACTGGAAAGTCAGACGAGCACGCGATCGAGAAGAAACGGCTGGAAATGGTTGAGGAAATCCTGATGATTGGAAACGACATTCAGATGGCCATTGGTAAGGCAATTCCCGACGCTTTTCGATACTATACGCAAGGCTGACGCAAAGATGGTCGTCCAGGCATCGCCCTGATGATCACCGCTTTTACTGTGGTCAAAACAATCGATATCTATCATTTGCGCCTCATCTACGATACAGTTAGCTTTGTAGGGTATGCTTCGATCCCCCCATTGCTTGCATCCGTGCATAAATTCGCTCTAACACGGTATACCACATGCACAGTGTTTCCAATGCTGCAGCTCTCGTCTGCTTCACGTTTTGCGTGGCCAAAAGAACCGAGATACACGAAAGCAACAACAACAAGATTGCTTTTTCCCCCTCCGGCTTCCTCCATGGTCTCACGCTGGTAGTCCGACACGACAGCAGGAATCCCGTCTGGCGCAAGTTCATGATATCGGGCCGCTACCGCGTGACCTACGCCTTTGCCATCTTGTTCCTTGCTCTGGCCGTCGTACTGAACAATAAGCTGGGTCACTGGGACCTGGCCACTCCGGGCCGCTGCTACAACACAGTCGCCACAAGTGCACCGGGGGTCCATCACCCGACTTCCGACCGTGCGTACCTATGGATCACCTGCGTCTGGATGCTTGCCGTCATGCTCTTCTCCGTCTTTGAAGGCGTAGGCCGCCGACACTCCATCCTGACAGCCGCCTTCTTGCAATTTCCCTTGCACTTTTACATGGCTGTGGCACTGCGCTCGGCCAACCAGGGACGGTTGGGCTTGACGGCGAGCGAGTTGGCAGATAGGGCGGCTGACAATAGAAAAACGGAGGACACGGAAAACGAGTGGGATTTTGGCCAGACCACCGCTGTGCTCCTACTCTTTGTGGCCGTGGCCGAATTCCTGCGCAAGGGCTATGGTCTGTATAATTTCGAAAAGGACCTTCGGAAGCGGCGACGGTTGGCAGAAGAGGAAGAAGTTTTCGACGATCACGAGCTCCTCGAAACCTCTAGCTCGAGAACGGGAAAGCAACCGCAGCACTGCAAGCAGGGACGGGACGGCTCTGTCGTGCAGGAGATTCCGTTATCGGAGCAAGGGCCTAGCAGAGGGCACGATGTTGAGGCAGGTAGATCAGGAGAGCAACAAGAGCGAAGTTCCTAGGCACACGGCCGGCAGCCGGGATGATGTGATACATCGCTTTGAACACGGCCCAAGGAGGATCTGCATTTCAAGTTATGCCCGATATTTAGGATACGTCGTAAGCATGGAGCAAATATGAAAAGGGTAATCACATATTATTACTAATTCTTTCACGTCTACGGAATAGTTTCCGTCTCCAGGGAAGTTCTCGGGAACGAATACTACTCTCTCATCCAACTGCATGAAACATGCTCAAAAGTTGTCACCGGAGGGCTATCAGGATTCAAAGGCAGAGAAGACAAGAACACGAAACAGCGGACCAAAGGCTAGCCATAGAGACCGGCTTGCAAGTGATCAGCCGCCAGCCGAGTGTCGATTGGCCAGAGAGGCGGTTTGGACGGCATGTTATTTTTGGCATACAGAAAAAGGACCGGTATCCTAATAATACACGACGGCTCTGAGACAGGACAATGAAGAGACGGTGAGGCAAGGCGGCGTGAAAAGATGCCGGAGAATAGCAACATACTCCGTATAGGAGAGATGCAGGGGAAAACTGGCGATCACTTGCAGATTTTGCATCGGTCCGGAGTCTTCATCAGCTCTTTCTGCCTACTCCATAATACCTGAAGCATTTTCACGTCGGCGTTATTTTTTTGATCAACAGAGATCCTTTGGTATTGACCCGACCCATCGTGTCAATAGCTCACGTCGAAGGCCAATGGCGAAGGTGTCGACAGAGAGACCTTTTCTTCCCCAGTGTTCCGCTTCTCGGATTGCTTCCCGGAACCGTGTCTTACGATACAGTGGACGCGGGCCGTTTGCCTCTAGCTCGAAAGAGGTATCCCTCGATGCAGCATGTACTCGTAGTGCCGGGCAGTCTGAAGGGCCGCCATACTCGTACCTTTCCCACACGTCGGCAGTCTTACACAAATCAATTTTATGCTCTCTTGGTGATAGTAAGATATTAATAGTGAACGTCCCACAAAAAGAATCAAGGCAGTGCAAAGCGGGTCCAGGGGCAGGGTCGCCCTTGCCTGGAAGCCTAATACTATGTTAGCGGAAGATCCTACCAAAGTCCTCCGTACCTGCTTTGATGTAAGCGCAAATCACTAACACATGTAGCCGAAATGTAACCAATTTTGCTTCTCGTACTATTCAATGCTCGGCATTTTTCTTTTCTTCCTCTCCACGACAGCACGACAAATGACATTATGATTTTTCCGCTTCACCAGCCCCATTTGGCCAGGCCGCCGTTACCCGACCTTCCTCCACCTCTGCCGGTGCACCCCTAAGGCCCAAATCCCCACGACGATCCCAATCGACGGCCGGACATTGTCTTGAAGGCAAAAAAACCCAACGGCCGGACCCATTTTTCTCTCTCTCCCAGGAAAGTAGAGAGGCGAAAAGCGGTCACGGAAATAGGAACGCTCATGTCAAATACCGTTGCAACACCAGCCGCCCTGTACTCTGTTCTCCGCATGGAATGGCCCTGTACTCCGCATGGAATGAGACAGAGATCCACGACGAGGCTCCATGCAAACACGTTCCAATCCTGCAGGTGGCCCGTTTTCTCTCCTACAGAGAACGGATACGTTTTCGTTGCCGGATGGAGACAACTAGTGCTTCTAGTCCTCCTATTGCTCGCCTTGCCGGACGGGATGGCTCTCTGTCTGAGGATCTGCCGTCTGCTATCTCATCTCCCTCTGATGTGAACCTCAAACGAAGACAGCCTCGGCTATTGCTCGAGAGATTAGAGACAGAAGTCCTATCTTTGTCCTCCAGCCAGTAGTCGTGATGACGATACCGAGATGCTACGGAGCAAAGTGGTTTTCTCCCTAAAAATGGCCCATGCACACAGGGGCCGAAGTGGAGTTTATACCTAGAATTAGACCATCGGCGAATAGGACTGGCTCCAGGCACGGCACTCTTCGAGATTGCACACACGCTGATCGGCACGACGAAAAGGGAGTTGCTGGCAGCAAGGCTCCTCTTTCGGCTGGAGCGGCCTCCGTTCGACACCATCGAAGTTGGAGCATCATGTCGGCCCCAGGATTACATCGCGGGCTCTGCCTTGTACGGAGAAAGTGACGGTCGTTATAAGGGGAGTCTCTGTCCTCTTTCTGGCTTTCCATTCTTTCCTTCACTCTCACCTCCTCCTCCCCCCTCCCTCCTCCCCTCTCCCATGCTCTCATACTCACCTATAGTCTTTCTTTAAAGCTTTCCTAAACGAGTCATTCTTTGAATTTTCCATACCCTCATTTATTTTCTGTTTTTATTGCATAATCAGTCCCATTTCTCGTATTTCTAGAATCACAATTATGAAGTTTTCCGGCACCGCCCCCCTTATTGGGGCGTTGTTCGCTGGCCTCAGCCATGCGTCTCCCATGCCCGAGGCTCGCAGTGTCCTGGCAGCTCGGGACACCAACTGCACCTCGTTCGACATGACCAAGAGCTTCGACCAGGCCACGCTTTACGATGGGTATGTCTTTTTTCTTTCTGTCTCCGTCTCTCTCTTCTCCTTGTCTCTTCTCCTTATCTCTTCTCCTCTTTTCTCCTCTTCCCTCTCTTCTCTCTCTTCTCTCATACTAACGTATCAGCTCTGCTCCTGCAGCCGTGGCTGGCGATGCTGCAGTCAACCTGCACCTCGGATTGCCCAGCGCTGCTCTGTCCGGTACCGTTGACGTGTCTCTCGGCGCCGACTTCCTGACGGCACCGACACTCCGGGTGGACCTTGGTGGCGTCAAGGCCAAGGTTGAGCTCGCCATTCGCGCCGATGCGGACGTTTTCGACACGGTCGAGCTCATCTCCTCGGGCGACCTCTCGCTCGTCATCCCCGGTGTGGCCGACATTGAGGCCGGTCTCGGTCTCGCTCTTGATCTTGTTGTCAGTGTCAGCGCCTCGGTCGACGTGTCTGCCGGTTTCGAAGTCGAATTTCCCATTGGTTCTTTCGTCGAGATCGACCTCCTCACGTCGTCGGTGTGCGACCACCAGCTGAACGGTCTTGCGGCCAACACGCTGCCCGTGACTCTGGGTTCCGAGGTCGACCTGTCGGCCGACATCACCCTTGTCGTCGGCCTGCGTCTGCGTACTGAGATCGACCTGAGCGCTGACATCGCCCCGCTTGGCATTTCTCTGCTGAGCACCGGTGCTGAGGTCGCCGTCTGGATCAACCTGTTCGACTACACTGCCCTCATTGTCGGCAGCTCTAGCGGCGAGCTCATCGATGCCACAGTCGCGGAGGACTTTGTGCTGAATGTTGGTATCATCATCGACGTCAACGTTGACGTGGCTGATATTGACATTGTCGACCTGGACCTCGCCCCCACCGTTTCGGTTGCTCTCGCCACTGCCCCGGCTACCACGACTGGTGTTTCGGTCAGCAGCGCCACTGCTTCCTCCAGCGTTGCCGAGTCTTTCTCGATGACTGTTACCGGCGATGCCGCCTCTGCTTCCGTTACCGGCTACGCTGGATCTGGTTCGTCTGCTTCTGGTTCTGTTTCCAGCTACGCTGGATCTGGTGCCTACCCTTCAGGCTCCGTTTCTGGCTCTGGCGCCTATGCGTCCGGCTCTGCTTCTGGCGTTGCCGGCTCCAGCTCGGGTTCCGGCTCTGCTTCAATCTCTGGATTCGCTTACGGCTCTGGCTCTGCCACGGGTTCTGCCAGCGCCGTCTCTGCTTCCGGTTACGTTACCGGCTCCGGCTCGTCTGGCTCTGCTTCCGGCTCTGTTCCAGGCTCCGGCTCTGCTTCAATCTCCGGCTTCGCTTACGGCTCTGGCTCTGCCACGGGCTCTGCCAGCTCTGTCTCTGCTTCTGGTTACGTTTCCGGCTCGGGCTCGGGCTCGTCTGCTTCTGGCCCCAAGTCTGGCTCGTCTAGCTCCAGCTCTGCCTTCGGCTCCTCTGCTTCGGGCTCTGGTTCCGGCTCTGGTTCGTCTGGCTCCTCGGGCTCGTCCGGTTCCGCTTCGGGCTCGTCTAGCTCTAGCTCTGCCTTCGGCTCCTCTGCTTCTGGCTCTGCTTCCGGCTCTGGCGCCGGACCGTCTGGCTCTGCTTCTGGCTCCGGCTCGTCTGGTTCTGGCTCGTCTGGCTCGAGCTCCGGTTCGTCTGGCTCTGGCTCCAACTCCGTATCTGTTTCTGGCTCTGGCTCGTCTAGCTCCAGCTCTGCCTTCGGCTCCTCTGCTTCTGGCTCCGCTTCCGGCTCTGGCGCCGGATCGTCTGGCTCTGCTTCTGGCTCCGGCTCGTCTGGCTCTAGCCCTGCTTCTGGCTCCGGCTCGTCTGGCTTCAGCTCCGGTTCGTCTGGCTCCAACTCCGTCTCTGCTTCTGGCTCGGTCCTCCCCGCTGGCAGCAACACTGCCTTTGGTGCCTCTGGTATGCCCACGGCTACCATTGTCGCTTCCGGCACGACCTTCACTTCCGTGTTCCAGGCTGCCACCACGGCTTCTGCTGGTGCTCTCTCTGGCTCCAACTCCATCCTTAGCGGCGCGGCTGCCAGCTCGGACCACACGATTACGTCGACCTACTACGAGACCCAGCTGGTGACCATCACGTCGTGCGCTGCCTCGGTTGTCAACTGCCCGGCTTCTTTCACCCAGAAGGTCGTGACCGAGATCGTTGCCACCAAGACGGTCGTCTACTGCCCGTACTCGACCACCGGCACCGGTGCCATGGCCGTCTCCACTGTCAGCTCGAGCGTCCCTACGTCGACTGCCGTGAAGACGATTGTTTTCAGCACGTACCCTGCCTCGTCACAGCCGGCCGCCAGCACCTTCACGCCGCCTGCCACCGTCTCGGCGACGATCATTGCCACCGTGACCGTGACTGCCAGCAGCACCGCCTGGACCAGCGCCTGGACTTCCGAGAGCACAACCACCTTCACCATTGTCCCGGTTGGGTCTGGTAAGGTCGTGTCCAGCGTCCCTGCTGTCTCTGCCACGGCCGTCTCTGGTGTCCCGGTTGTCTCGACGACTGGTGTCGCTGCTGTCCCTGGAGCTTCGACCACCGCTGTTGGTGCCATCTCTGGCGTCCCTGCCGTTTCGGCCTCTTCGGTTGCTGTTCCGGCTGTTTCTGGCGTCTCGGGACCCACGACCGAGGTTGCCCCTGCTGCTTCTACCACTGCCGTTGGTGCCGTCCCTGGTGTCTCGGGTTCTTCCACAACCGTGGTTGCCCCTGGCGTCCCTGTTGCTTCGGTCTCGTCGGTCGCTGTCCCGGCTGTCTCTGGCGTGCCGGGCGTTTCGACGACCGTAGCAGTCCCCGCTGAGTCGACGACCCTGGCTGTCTCTGCTGTCCCTGGCGCCTCGACGACCTGTGCTGAGTCTGTCTCCAGCGCCGTGGCCGTGTCTGGCGTTCCTGCTGGCGCTGCCACGGCTGTCTCTGTTGTCCCGGGTGCTTCGACCACTGAGGTTGCCCCTGGTGCCGCTGGTGCTTCCACCACTGCTGTCGCTGCCGTTTCCGGCGTCCCGGCTGCATCTGGCGGCGTGAACTTTGCAAACACCACTGTTGCTGTGGCCTCGGGCTTCTCGACCTCTACGACCATCTCGGCCGTTGCCAGTGTTGCTGCTGTTGGCAACACCCCGGGTGCTGCTGACTCTGTGACGGTTGCTGCCGCTAGCACTACCGTTTCGCCCATCCTGAGCGTCGCTCCTGGCATCAGTGTGACCGCTGTCGTTGCTGCTGCTGCCAACCCATCGGTCGCCGTTGCCGCAACTTCGGTTGTCGCCACCCCTGTTGTCGCCAGCACCACCAAGGCTGTGGCTGCTGCCTCGGCCTCGACCTACTCGTCCAGCGCCTACGGCTCAAGCAACAGCAGCAGCACCTACGCCGTTGTGACGGCTGGTGCTGGCCGTCTGCAGACTGGCGCTGGTGCGCTCGTCATCATGCTGGCTGGTGCTCTCCTGCTGTAAGGAGTCGGAGTGGATAGCCTTCTGAGAGGCGCATTTCCTTGTCTAGTTTTATTCTTGATACCTGTTTGTATTGTTTTTAGAGATAATCTCAGCACTTTTACGGGTCATTAGATAAGGATCGGGGATCTTCATAGCTAACTAGAAAATACGGCACGATGATTAGTTCCATGATACTCTTGCTACACTGACGCTGTGGTAGACCACGTGGCTGACTAAGCAGGTGATAACAGCAGGCCCAAGTATTAGCGATGTGCAGACGTATTCTAACATTCATTTCATTGTGCAATCCTTTATCTCTCTATCTTAGATGCATCACACGATTCTGACAGGCCCTTTCGTGTATCCTAAGGCCACCTTGCTCTATGACTGTCGACGACGACAGAGATGACACTACTGCGGTTGTCAAGCAGCAGAAAGAAGAATGATGTGCAGACGGTAAGATAACATGGAGGGTAAGAAAAAACCAATTGACCGCCTGATAACTCCCGGAAAAACAAAACTGAAAAGGTACTTTTTGGTGTTCTTCGTCAGGCGGCAGGCGAAGAAAACGTCCTCGCAGCGAATCCATTAATGCATTGATGCAAAACGTTTTGAGCTTAGATCACAAAGAAGCGCTTATTCGTCCTCGTCGCTGAACACCTCCTCGCCGCGCTTCCGGCGGGCCATCCGGTCCTTCTTCTTCTTCCGCGCCTCGGAGCTGGTGAGCTTGGCCTTCTTCTTCGTGGCCGCAATCTTGTTGCCCATGGCGTCGAACTTGTCCTCCTCCTCGCCCTCGTCCGCCTTGAGGCGGGGACCAGAGCCCTGGCCCTGCACCCAGTTGTGGCCCGAAGGCGTCATCATGCCGTCGAGCACGGCCCACACTTCCTCCGTCAGGTCCTTGGTGAACTCGGACGAGTGCGAAATGATGATCACACCACCCTCGAACTTCTTCAGCGCCTTGGACAGCGCACCGAGCGAGTCACGGTCCAGGTAGTTTGTCGGCTCGTCAAGAACGATCAGATGGGGGCGCTGCCACGAGCAGGCCGCGAGCACGACCTTGACACGCTGGCCACCCGACAGACCGCGCATGCGCGAGTGGGAAATCAGCTCGGCATCCAGGCCGAAGTTGGCGCAGTGCGTCTCAATCTCCTTGCGCACCAGCGGGCGGAACTGACCAGAGGCCAGGGCCTCCTTCATGTCCACGTCGGCGACGAGCTTCTGGTGGGACGCCAGCAGCTCAGACCGCGGCAGCCAGTCGTTGTCGGCCGTCATCATCGGAACCCAGCGCTCCGACTTCATGCCAATGTTCTCGCCGAGCGCGAACGAGCACTCGTACTCGTACGAGTTCTTGAACTTGCGGCGCGAGTGGATGCCGATAATGCGGCGGTAGCTGTCGTGCAGGTGGAAGACCTTGTTCATGGCTGCCTCATCCTCCTCGGTGATGATCTTGTTGGCACGGTCCATGGTCTCACGGTCCTCACCGGTCTGGAAACGCCACTGGATGTACTCGGACGGGGTCTTGTCCAGGTGGTTGTCGATGTGGGCGAACGCGTGCTGCTTGATGTAGGCAATACGCATGTTCTCGTGCTGGTAGATCTCGCCGCCAGTCGGGATCAGCTCACCGGTCAGCACGTTGACGAGCGTCGACTTGCCGGCACCGTTGGGGCCAATGACTGCGATACGCGAGTTCAGCGAGCACTGGAACGTGATGTCCGACAGCTGCGGCTTCGGCGTGTTCGGGTACTGGAAGCTCATGTTGGTGGCACGGAGAATGGCCTTGGCCTTGGTTTTGACACCCTCGAGGAAACCGGGCTCGGGGAAGCTGAACTCGAACTCGGACGCGCCGAGCTCGTAGTAGGCCTTGGCCGACGGCAGGCGGTTGACAAAGTCCTTCAAGTTACCCCGGTAGCGCTTGAGCTTGAACCGCTCGTAGTGCACAATGTGCTGGCACACGTTGTCGAGGAAGCCCGAGTCGTGCGACACGATGATGGACGTGCAGGGCGAGTTGATGAGGTAGTCCTCCAGCCACTTGACGTTCTTCACGTCCAGATGGTTCGTCGGCTCGTCCAGCAGCAGAATGTCGGGAGTCTCGAAGACAGCACGGCACAGAGCCAGCTTCATCTTCCAGCCACCAGACAGCGCCGTGATCTCGCCGGAAATCATCATCGGGCTGAAGCCAAAGTCCTCCAGCTGCTTCTCGACCTGCTCCTTGGAGACGTCGACCTTGGCCTCAGCAAGCTTCTTCATGGTCCAATCAATCGTGGTCATCTCCGTGTCAGCAGAGTCCAGGTCGTGCTCGACGAACACGGTCTTGACCTCGCTCTGCTTCGGGAAACCCTCGACCTGCTCGTTGTTGATGGCGCGCATCAGGGTGGACTTGCCGGAACCGTTGGGACCGCACAGACCGTAGCGCTGGCCACGCTTCAGGCGCAGGCTGGTCTGGTTCAGCAGAATCTTGGCACCGTAGGCGAGCGAGAACGTGCAGTTGCACAGGTCCTCGCCCTCCTCCTCGTCATCCTCGACCTCGGCCTCCTCGGCAGCACCGGGAAGAGCCTTCTTGCGGAGAGCGTCGATGACGCCCTCGGCAGCGGCGTCGCCAACGAGAACGGAGACGAACGACTTGAGGTTGGTGATCCAGGTGGTCTGCTCGCTCTCGCGCTCATCAATCAGCTGGCCAGCGATGGCAGCGACGTAGATCAGGACGGGGCTGAACTTCTCGGCGGTAGTAGCAGGCTTGCCAGAGAGGACCGTCTTTAGGTGAGCGAGAACGACCTGCAGGTCGCCAAAGTTGCTGGCCTCGGGGATCTTGCCATCCTTGACGTTGCCGACACGGGTGAGAGTGTCAAGGGCCTGGCGAGTCTTGTCACGGGCCTCGGGGTCGGCCAGGGTGTCAAAGTTCTTCTGCAGGCCGGGCATCATCTTGGGCAAGAAGGGAGCGACAATGTTCGGGTCGTCGACGAGCTTGCACATGTTGTCGACGATGACGGCCGTCTTACGCTTGATGGCAGTCTCGCGCTCAGCAAGACCACGATCCAGAAGAGGAACCATCAGGGCCAGAGTGGGCTCCTGGACCTCCGTAACGAAAGTGGTGGCACCCAGCAGATGGACCGTCTCTGGCACGTTCTCCGGCTTGGCGATACACTTAATCAGCTCGGGAATGAACTTCTCGATATCCTTGTTGACGATCAGGCCGCAGACCTTCTCCATGGTCTGGTAGGCGCGGGCGGAGACCTCCTTCTTGGTCACCCACATGGCCTCAGAGACGGCAGGGATCAGCTCAGGCACGCGCACCGAGATCTGGACCGGGGATGTGCGGATCAGAGTGTCGATGAAGTCCAGAGCGAGCAGACGTTCGGGGAACTTCTGCGCGTTGCGAAGCGAGTCAATGACGCTCGGCAGGGCAGCCTTGGAAGCATTGGGGTTGATAGCCTCTGCAATGGCCAGACCGGTAGCGATGGCGGCATTCTTGACAGCAGTGATCTTGTCGCCAGCGGCAGCAAGAACAGACGGCAGAAGAACAACCAGGAACGGCTCAACCGAGGCAGAGACCTCGGAGTGCTGGGCAATAGCCTGGATGGCGTTGAGGGCCTTCTCGCGAGCACCAGCATCCTTCTTGTTCGCCAGCTGCTTCTTCAGGGCCTCGATAGTCCTAGAAACCAACACGTTAATTTCAATTCGGCTTTGAAGAAATGCATCAGGTAGCCATCAAAGGGATTGCGATAGAACATCTACTGTGGCACCGCTTTGGCTTTGGCAAAAGCACAGACCAATAGCTGATCTGCGAAAGCCCACAGAATTTTTTTTTGTGTAAATTAAAAAAAAAAGCGGTGCCCGAGGGGTTGGTGGGGGACTGTGTATTTTGGAGTATGTGGGGAACGGCAGCAAAAGTGTGTAGGCATCGAAGCGAAGTCCAAAAAGCAGTCGTATTCAGTATAGGAACTTACTTGGAAGGGACATCGAGATCCTTGATGTCACCGTTGATGAAGGTGGCGATCGCACCAGAAGATGCCTTGACGTCAGCAGCATCGGTGGAGAGGGTGAGCTTCTGCACCAGGTCGCTGAGGACCTTGTCAGACTTGGCGTTCTCAGAAGCCATGATGTCTGGTATAAGGGATTTGGTTTTGTGGTGAGGGTATTGTCGTGGAGGGAGATATCCCAGTCGATGAGAATCCGGCCCGTAAGGCGTCTATCCTAATGTTTAGGGAAACCGGAAATGAGCAGAAAAGCGTGCTCTGTCGACTGTCCGCAGGACGTCGGCGACAGATATTTGATTCCCTTGCTCTGTTCAGGCAAGGAAAACAAAGAAAAAGGTGAAAGAAAGAGAAAGTTGGGAAGATGGAGAAGAGAGGGAGGAGAGGAGAGGAGGAAAAAAGAGAATTATTAGGTTGGGAGAAAAAAGTGGACAAGGGATTTATAAATAAGGGAGACAGCCAGAGCTCAGCAGGAAAAATAGCAGTAATACAGCCAACCACCACCACTGAGATTTGCATACAGGAGGCGTAATGGAGGGGTGGAAGTTTTAGCAAAGAGGCAGAAAAAACTTTTTAGTGGGACCTCCCACCTGGCAACGCAAGTATTTGCATGGGAAAACCTTTTTTTCTGCAGGAGCAGCGGCTCACCGCCCTCTCGCATTACCGGAATAGAGATAGCTTGCTCTCTGATAGAGTCGCCCCACTTGCCACAATCTTTCTAATATTTGCACGAACGGAGTACGAAGTACGGATTACTGCTGACGGATATACGATAGTAAGTACATGATATAATGGTTTACGAGTACTCGGAACTTTGGTGAGGTAAGATAGTCTCCCAGATAACAAGTACCGTCGCCACTCTTGAACAACATTTGGCGGCAAGAGAATAAATAGGGGCCAAGAGAATAAACAGGGTGTGCTGTCAATTCTCCCAACAGTTATTCTACACCCAGATCTACTAAGCTTCGCCTACATTACATTGGTACCTTGTGGATAGATTTTGTCATTTAGCACCCGCGGCTCCGATACAAGCCTGATAAGGCCAGTGCGTATTGGTATAGCCGGTGGCCACCTACCAGACGGAGATTTAAAGGAAAGAAGGAACATAAGATACATAGGACATGTGAAGGCGATAAGTGACCAACGATAAGGCGAAGATTGACGCATGTGCTGGCCACCTAAACCTCGGGCTTTATTTTGCCCCATCGAATCTGACGAAGAGCCACTCGGAATGCTGCATCTTAACACGGGCGGCCCGACTTTGCCTGACGGTCCCAGAATCTGGCATGCCCGCAAATCTTTGTCATCCTTTCGTAGTGGTTCCCATTGCCGATTCTTTTTTAACCTTTGGGCTGCTCGAGCATTCCCGTCCTCCTGCCCCAGGTCCTTCGGCTGTATCTTTCTTGGTGAGAAATGTCTGCTCCGTGCACTCGCGTATCTTGGCTTCTTATCGCTGCTTGCGGGGGCGGGGACAATGATGATGGAGAGGTAAATAAATTGGTAGGGGCTTTGGCGTCCCAGAGCCCACTGCCACGTCTAATGACGCACTGCGAGCCAGAATGGCACGTCCGCGTCCGCGAGGCCCTTGCATCTGGTCTACCCTCAATCTTGTCTGGTACATTGTTTCGAAACCTGTCTCATCACGTGATGTATCATGTGCTTGATGTGAATGGTAGGCAATTGGATGTTTCAGCACGCTATTATTACACTATGGCTGAGTCAGACGAAACAGCAGTGGCTATTTTCTCGTACTCGTACGGAGTACTCCGTATACCTCTCATGTGGGCAGTTGCACTGCCGAGTCTGCGAGTACGTGCTCCTGTTGCACAGCCACGTAGGCCACGAATGAGCCAGGCCCAGTGCGATGCGTAGTTTGGCGGGGATTCAGCGCTCTTCCACCACAAAAATAAATAAAAATAAACTCTGTCTAGGGTAAGAAGTAGGGGGGGTGACGCGTTCTCCAAGGGTGGCAAAGCCCATTATCCAGCGCGCCCCACTGCAAAGGCAGTGAGTGGATGGGCGTTCGCGGAACGGCGACTAAAAGCTAGCATCGCAGCCTTTCACTGCCCTGCCGATCGGCAAAATAGGACTCGACCCCAGGCAAAAGCGGCAGTGTGCCACGTCCTGCCTGTCTGGTTTCATGACCTTCTCTGTTCATTTTCCCACTCTTCTCCCTGTCTGGCTTATGCTCTACATTCTTTCTTTGTCGTCTCTCGCTTATTTCCTCCCCTCCAGTCAGCTTATTGATCTTGCTGGCCTCGTCCTATCGCTCGAAACCTACTGACTGTCTGGCTGCAACGATCCCCAGCTTCAGCTTCCTTGTCTTACTCGTCAACGACAAAGGCCCCTTGGACCTCAAACGTGGCCATCGGTCCGAAGTAGCTCTCCACGAGAGCAAAGCTCCGACATCTTCGACATGGCGCCCGTCCTCCGTGCCGTTGCCCAATCTGAGGCAGTTCGCCGTGCCCTGTCTGCTGCCAGTCCCTTCCTCATTCACCGCGCGGCGGAACATCTCCAGACGCACCAACTGTCCGCTCGCGGCTTGACGGTGTCGAACACGCAGAAAATCACGCTGGGAATAATCGCTGTCTATATCGTAGTTATCGCTCTGCTCTGGAACATACCCTATATCCGCTACATATTGTGGCCATTCAAGGTGAGCCCGCTCTAACGAGCTCGTTGTCCGTGTCCACCTTTGCTGACACGGCGCCTTGCGTCTAGATGCTCGTCATTGCATTCCACGAGTTCGGCCACGCAATCATGGCGGTCATGACTGGCGGTCATGTCATTTCCATCACGCTCGATCCACGAGAGGGCGGAGTCACACATATGAAGGGTGGCAGGGCGGCGTTCACGCTGCCGGCGGGCTACTTGGGGTCCTCTCTGATCGGCGCCCTGCTGACCTTCTGCGGCTTCGACATTGTGGCCAGCAAGGTGGCCAGCATCGTGCTGGGCGTGTGCTTCCTTCTTACCTTGTGGTGGGGAAAGCGTGACTGGTTGACCATCGGCACCATTCTGCTCGCTGTCGGGCTGTTGGTTGCATTTTGGTTTATCAAGCATGCGGAACCGCTTCGGTTCTTTGTCGTGAGTGCCTTGTCCCTCATAATGCGAGGTGGAGGCGACAGTTTTGCTAAGACTCTCTGTTCCAGCTCTTCATCGGTGTCATGTCGTCGCTGTATAGCGTCTGGGATATCTGCGACGACCTCATCCTCCGCAAAGTCAACGAATCCGACGCCAGCGTGTTCTCCAAGCGATACGGCGGTTCGTCGCAGTGCTGGGGCGTCGTCTGGTCCATCGTCTCTCTTCTTTTCATGGTGTGCGGCATCGTTGCTGGCATCGCCGCATTCCCCGAGTCCTTTTCCGAGCAGGAGAAGGACTCTGAGAAGTTCATCCCGACGCGGTAATTCGTTGACGTTTATGCCCAATGTGGTAACACACATGGCCGGATAAAATATCACGGTGATCGACGCCATTATTTCTTCCTTCATTCGAATGCGAGGCTTCGAGATTTGAGCTTATATTATACCCAGGGAATAAGGGAGGCGTATCGTGTGATTAGTTGCATTTCAAGGTGGTAAGCCATAGTGGAATACGGCCAGAGTCAGAGTCAGATTGCGAGGTGTTTGGTGTTATGTGCTGGTAGCTGTTCAGTTTTACTTTGTGGTTTAAGTCTCATTTAATTAATACAGCATATGCTGTTATATTACCACGATATCTGTCTTGCTGGATCCTACTACAACGCCCATGGTCTAGACAATGACCTTCTGGTTTTGTCTAGCCTCGAACTTCGACCAGCTCTGTTCCGTTCTGCGCTCGATGCGTTCGAAGTCGACGAAGCCCTTGCCCAAGTTGACGGTGCGCTTTCCTTCGATCCGGCTGGTCCTCTTCTTCGTCTGCGGGAGGCTACCGGCCGCACATTTCCCGCCGTTGAAGGCAGCAGTGGCAGCACCCTTCCAGACGGCCGTGACGTCTGTGATCATCTCCTCGGTCCAGTACAGCCGACAGTCGGCCTCCTCGACCACGTATTGGGCCGGAAGGCCGTCCTCGAGGTTGTCGCGCAGGATCTGATCGCGCGTGTTGAGAGCCGCAGCCGACGACCGCAGCATCGGGATAGTGGTGTATCGCTGCAGGGCAGCCAGTTGCTCGGCGTTCTCTGTGCTGTTGATGGCATCCTGGGCATCGATGTAAATGTCCGAAAAGTCAGTCGTCTGAGATCCCTTGATGCCGCCAATTCCCTGGATCAGGCCCTCGGTAGGACGGCCGCCAAAGGCGACAGACCGGACGCCGGCCTGGATCCGCAGCATCTCGGACGCAATCGTGCAGGTCGACGCGCAGTAGCCGTCGTAGACCAGGATGATGTTCTCGGCCTCAAACGGCTGCGTGAGGTTGGCCAGCGAGCCGTAGCCGCTAATCTCCATGCCCAGGCCGTAGGTCGTGTTGACTGTCGTCAGCGGATCGTCCAGGTTCCAGCGCATAACGGCCGTGTAGTTGGTGTTCTTGTACACTCGTGGGGTGAACTTGTCCTCAAAGGTGAGGAATGGCTGGTTGGTGACGTTGAGGTCGTATCTGTAGTTGAACCAGACCTCGTAGTCCCCGACCAGGTCGCTGTTGTCGGACGTGTATGGGTCAACGTTGGCCGAGAGATCGCTGTAGATTCTCGACATGGCCATGAAGCCGTCGTTCTCCTTCCAGCGCGAGAAACCGTCCTGGACAATGTGTGGGAACAGCTGGCGGAAGAAGTCGTAGCCCTGGATGATGTAGCCGCCACCGTTCGCGCTGAGGTCGACGACAAGCTTCGTCTTGCCTGCTGCCACGGCCTTCACGATGCACTCGTGCTGCACGGCTTGGAACTCGGACGGCAACTCTGACTCAAAGGCCAGGAGAGAAAGAACGGCGACGTCCTCAAAGCCCTCGCCATCGAGGAAATAGCACGACACGATAGAGTCATTCGTGATGGCAACAGGCTCTGGGTAGCCGGGAACCACAATCCCGGAAGACGTGGAAGTGGACGCTGCCTTGTCCCCAGAGTCGACCGCGCCACAGAACTTTGTGTACACGGACTCGCCGTCTGTGATGCCAGAAAGCGACGCCTTGACCTGGGCAAAGTTCTCGAACGCGAGCTCCGTCCCGTTGGCAAAGGTGATGGTCGTGTTGGCGCCCTGGTAGATGTACCGGATGCGGCCAGAGCCACTGAAGTAGCCCGAGCTCCCGGAAGAACCGTAGGAAGCCTTGGCGAAGAACATGCTGTTGTATGCAGCGTCGGGGTCCTGGTTGAAAGATGCGGTGTAGATGGTGTCTTCAATGTACTTCACCGCATCGATGCCATTGATGTATGTCACGACCGAGGCCGTGCTTGGCGACGAAATGACGTCTTCGTACAGCTTGATGACCGGCAGAGACGAGCCGTCCTCGGAGATGGAGACCAGAGAGTACGGGCGGCCAAATTGGAAGACCTTTGTCAGAAGGTCCGGGTAGAAGACAAAGTGGCCGTCGTGGCCCTTGCTAAAGACCTTGGCATACAGGTCTACCTGGAATTCGTACTCGGAAGAGTAAGTATCGTTCTCAAGGTTCGTCCTGATCTCGGCAAGCGCAGCGAACATGTCATATGCCGGGTAGAAATAGGTTGCCGGCGGGTCGGCCTTGTAGGCCGCATCCGTCTGCCATTCCATGTACGGCTCAATGGCATCCACGAGCTCAATAGCCTCATCCTTGTGCAGGGGAACCGAGCGCAGACACGCGTGGGCAACGGCGGCCGGGATTTTGGGGGTGGCTATGCGTCCTGTTAGAACTCTGTCCTGCAAATCACCTCGTCCACACCGACTCTCGACTTACGACTGGCAGAGACAGCAGACCACATACTGCTGGCAACAGCACAAGGGTCCGAGACTGACGGATGAGGCATCGGCGTCGGCGTTGCTGTGGCAATGCACGAGCAGGCACTCGAGATGCGGAACGACTCGGGGCCGACCTCGTTGCTTGCACACGCAGTCGCAGCGTAATCCGGGATGGCCGGAGTAGCCGCCGCGATGGCTGTAGCCGTGTACGAGGAGCAGAACTGCTCGGCACTCTGCAGACGGCCGGCGATGTCAGTGGCCCTGAGGGCACGCAGGCAGTTGTCGGCATTGCAGCCAGAGGCCGCAACGCGTCCTGCAAGGAGCGCCGAGGCGAGGGTATAGGCAGCGGACTTCATGGCTTCCGGTCTGAACTGGACTTGCTGTCTGATCTGGAAGACCTCCAGACGGGCGCCATCTCTGGGGGTGAGGCCTGGATCTTATATCTCTCGCGACTGGGAGTCCAGCTACACAAAGCCCCCCTTTACTCCGTAGCTCTACTATGCCACTGCAGTGTCCCTGCATATCTGTCTGATGTTGCCTTCGGGCAACGGAGAAAGCAAGGACCCATTGCCACACCTCCTGCCCTTTTGACCCTACCTTCGCGCAGTTTGGGTAAGAGTCCATTTGCTTGGCATTGAGGATGCCTAATGCCGTCCGATCGTCTCGTTTAACCGCCATGTTCCTGGTCTGCAACGAATCTTTTACGTACCTGTGGGAGCTGTGGTTTGTCTAGCAAGGGACATGGGATCCTTTAGATCCGCGAGGCAACCTTCTACATCAGGAAGGTGATGATTAGCGATAAGAGACTGCGACATGCCCACGGACCATGGCCAGAGTGCACGAGTAGTGCCGGTTAGGCACAGAATGTTTGGTGCATGTTATTGCTAAAGCTGAAGCAAACCAAATGGAGATGCTGTTTGTCGGTCTTGGCTCTGCACAGTCGGAAGGTGCAGAGGTGCATAGCATACAGTAGCTAGATCTGAGACACTGCTACAGGAGACTGCCCCAACAGGCCGTTGTTGATAGTACGCCTCAGGCCATATCGCACTGCCGGACTGCTAAATTGCGGGGCCAACCGACCTCGTATCGCAGCTGCTGCCTTTGGCTTTAGGCGAACCATATCAGCGGGGTGCTAGCAAAGTACCGAACCGCATTCTAGTGGGACACGTTAAAAAAACGACACACGTGACGTCGTAACAGGCCGCCGTACCATTAGTAAGAGCTTTAGCGAAGCGCTCCGCCTGATTGTCGTGATGCACGCACAGGGCAAAGCTGCACCGGCAGGATGGTTCTGTTAGGAATAAACAGACAGGACTTTCTAGAGCTAATCGAGGAGGACACGGAGGCGTAACTGCTTTGATATAGATTTCTGCTACTCTTTTGATGAAGAGGAAGCAAAAAGCTCCTGAATGCGGGCTACAGTGTGTACCAGTGAAGAAAGTGCGCCGTGATCTACAGGGTCACGTGCAACAACTTTCCGGGCCAGTTCATTTCGTCGCGTACTGTTCAGTTTCCCTCTCACGACACTAACAAACGAACTGACTGGCAACGCTATGGCCCAGAATCCCGAGCAGCTGTACCTACGTGGTTGCGACCTATATCTTCTTGTAAGTCTAGTGTTTTCGCAGTGAGCGTGGAATTGACATTCCCTCTCTAGGAAAAATGGGACCCTGAAGCTGCTGTGTCGGACGACGAGCAGATGATGCAGCTTTTTGAGCGTTTCGTCAAGCTTCCCGTCGCTCAACGATATGTACGCTGGTATTAGTCCCTGTCTAAAGATAGAACGCATTGTAACCGGTATTTCGAAGATAGGCGTATACTCAACAGCTCAAGGATCGTCGTCTCGTTACAGCGGCTTGCCTCTCTCAAGAAGACCAGGTTATCCTAGCCCGTGCCCGGCCGCATGACGAACGACGCGTATTTGGAAAGGAGATTCTCGTGCGGACGTGCTACAAGCCCGGGAGCGACGCAGCTTTCGAGTCTATCATGGGGAATGAGTTTCTAGCTGACGGCGTTGACGTGCTCTCGGATGCTTCGCGCTACGATTTTGGCAGCGACTGGCAGCGCATCTTCTACCGGATACCACAACTGCTGGATGTTCCGCCTGACTACGAAAAGACAGTGGAGAAAGAGCGCAGGCTTGGGATCTGCTACGAGCGGACTGACCGTGCTGTGCTGGAATCTGAAGGGTATACCTGGCCCGAAGACGCAACGTATGTCGCATCTTTCTACGAACACTACCACCTGTCTAAGAAGGTTGGCTTCATATGTGTGCTAGACGACGTGGCCCTAGGTGACCAGCTAAAGGGCGAAGAGGAATTTGAACGTTGCCAGCGGAGATTTCTGTCGGGGTGGTTTGACGCGGACGGGAAGATGATCCGCTGGAATTGCTTGACGACCGAAGAGGTAGGCCTTGAACTGGCATGCATCTTGTTCGGCACATTCGATGACCACGACATCTGGATCAGAGCCGAGCTGGATTTTGACGCGTTGCCGGATCCTGACTTTGAGCACAAACCTGTCACGGACAAAGATCTCGAAGAGCTCGAGGCTGAGTACGTCGAAAAGGGGTTACAACGAGGACTGTTCGGGCAGAGCCCGCTGTAAGAGTATTGCTGAGACCCGACGTACGGCCATCGAGACGTTATTCGAGCTCGCTAACGAGGTGCTGTATGTGTTTTGCAACTTCCTCGACGACTGGCGCGCGTGTGGCTGGGCAGCTAATATTTGTAAGCTACGACTGAGAAACAATCGTCAAAATGTCGAATGTCTATGGCCTGCTGCTTCCTGCAACTTGTCCCCGACTAAGCGTGAACGCCGTAAAACGGCCAAAATATGGCGACAGAAGGCTCGCTTGCAAGACGACCTCCCAAAGCTCGGCGGAGAAGTGTGTATGGATACCCCATACGGAGTACTGCATCGGTTGTCCAGAACAAGTGCTAGGCAATCCACATCCGACATCTCATAGCTGCAGGGCCGGCGCAGGCGAGAGTACGGAGTACTCCGTAAACAGGCGTTTTTGCCACCGCTTCCGGGTAACGGGTGGATCTCACTGCTTGACCGCACAGTTGCAAGGGCCCATGACGTCAGTTGCTGTGTTGGCAAAGAGGCTGACGGTAAAAATATTTCGGTTCGCAGGATTCGTAGATCGGGGTTGTGCATCCAAGGATCCGGTAATATTCGTTTGCTCGGCTGTTCAACCGCCTGCGCCACTCTCGTTGTCCGGTGCGGTTTTCATATGTTCGATCAGGTGCAGAGGCAAGTGGCGGGGCAGCTGACTTGCACTTTGCCAGAAGAGGCTGAGGTGACTCCACTGAGAGGGGTTTCCGCCATCGGCATCTCGTATTTGAGCAGAATACAAAAAAACGAGAGGCTGTACTTGCTTGAATAGCGAGTTGCTTAAGACGGTGAAGGCGTGTGCTGCTAAGCCTGGCCGTTGGTTTCACGGCCGTTTGCTTTCGAGATCGACAATGAAAGAAAAAGTGCAAGCGTAATTGCTTTTTTCTTACCAGCCTCCGTATTTGTGGTTGGCCACCTGAGCTGCTGTGCTCCCATGTGGAACCAGTGCCCAATAGTATTGACGGAGTGAGAATAAATCAAGGACGGAACAGAGAAGAAGCAGGAAGCACCGGTGATCCTCAAGGGATGAAAGTGCATACACGAGCTAAAAAAAGATCCCGAACAGAGCTAAAGATATCACAACGCAAATCCAACAAATCGACCAGCCATGCAAGACACAACAACGAGTTGTGGCTAGGCGGTGGGCAGACAAACACAATAATAGCATGCTTACGAGTAAACCAGAATTCAATCTTAAGCATATAAAAGAATGATGCACGGTCTCCTTTCGCATAAAGTTAAGATTCAGCTCCACACTCAACCAGCCATTAAAACAAATCCTTTCACAACCACAACAATAGCAGACGCAACTTGCCTATCTTCTCTTTCATTCGTCAAGCCACATCACAACCGACTTCAAAATGCACTTCTCTACCGTCGCCACTATCGCCGCTCTGGCCCTTTCCAAGCTCACTACCGGCTCTCCGATTCCAGCCTCGACCACAGGGCAAAACGCAGCCGCCGCACCACTGGCTCGTCAAGTCGCGGATCCTCACGAGGCAGACTTCCGTACATTCGGCGTCGCAGGGTGCCATGACGAGAACCAGGGCGTTTACACGCTGGAGAAATCCAGTGACGGCGAATGCCTCCAGTTTGTCGATCCCATCGGCGGTTTGTTGGTTGCAGACGATCTGTGCACCCGTAAGTCACACTGCCAAGTATTCCTCGTTCTTCTGTATTATTGGTCCTAACATATTGTAGTTACAATCTATGCTGATGCTGAGTGCACCGAGTCTCCAGTCGTGGCGCCCGTTGGCGTTTGCCAAAACGGCACCTGGCAATCATACACACTGACGTGCTGAGAATCATCAGCAATACGGCCTCTTATGTCTTTCTGACGAGAATATTTCTTTATTTGTAATCTATTGCATAAATGCACCGCATGATCTGGGGTAAATTGGCATTATGATGGCGTTGGGTCGGGTTGCCATTCAGGGTAATGAGGCATCGCATGTTCACGATATAGGCAAAAGCGGTCGCATACAGGCTATTAATTAAAGAAACTTACCATCATGATTGCAATCACGTCATTTTATGTCTGCTACCCCATAAGAAGGTAAAGGGAAGCCAATTCTCGTAAACGCTATTAACTCGCAAACGCTTAATCCTCAATGCCGCAGAAGTGGTATTCTCCCTTCAGACTTCTTGTAGCCCCCACGGCCCTCATGAGTACTCTATTAGACCGAGTAGGCGTTATTCTCCTCCATATCTAATTTACTGCGGCCTTCATTGAGATGCACTCATCAAAATCCCGTCAACAACAGTAGTAGATGCGGTTGCCTCTCACTTCGTACTTGACTCGGAAGTAGGTTCCGAGGCCGACCCAGTAGCACCAATGGTTGTTTCTTCACTTACTGGTGGGAAGACGGTCCTAAGAAGAGACGTATTAATAATCGACAGGCCTTCAAGCAACAAAACACAAAATACTCACGGTAGGCAGCTTTCGTATGAAAGGACGTCCTTCGTTTCGAAAACGACAAAAACAACTTGGCTAATCTTGTGACCGTCGGGGCCAGTAAGGAATTCCCGGACCGTTGTCGTAGCAGTTGTTGCCGCGTCTCTGCTTGGGTATCCGTAGATTCCCGTGCTGATGGCACAAAACGCAATGCTTCTGCAGCCTTCCTTGACAGCAAGCTCTAGGCTGCTGCGGTAGCAGCTCGAAAGCAGTGTGCGTGATTCCTGCCTGCCCTGGGAATGGTACACTGGCCCGACCGTGTGGATGACCTTCTTGCTCGGCAGTCGGTATGCCGATGTGATCTTGGCTTTCCCAGTGTCACAGCCCCGCAGTTTCATGCACTCCTCCAAAAGGCCACTCCCGGCCGCACGATGGATAGCACCGTCAACTCCTCCACCGCCCATCAAGCCGCGGTTGGCAGCGTTGACTATGGCATCAACCTCCAGCTTTGTAATGTCGCCTTTCCATAGAGATATCTTGTCATTTAACGAGTTAGAGGCTGTATAGGTTGCGAGAGAATCGGTGGCTGATGCTATCAACTGGCCAGTCCTGTAGAGACTGGACAAGGTGGGGAGACTGGCTGCTTTGATGCTCATGGTTTCGAATTTGGATAGGTGCCGTGTCTCATTTTTTTTGTTCGTGGTCGACAAAACGTTTGCTGTTTCTAGAAGGGACAAGCGTAGATGTTCTGCAAGCAAGGTGAGGCTGCGTATATTTTTGTTGACTGAGAGAGTGGTGTTGAAATGGACCAATCGCGAACAGTGGGGCCGGGGCTGGTTAGGACCCCGCACTACGGAGTAATGTATCTTAAGATAGGATGCTATGACGGGAAGGTGCTGTCCATGACGAGGTCCTACTACTCCGTGTGTACTCCGTACGTATGCTTTAAATCCCCCCCAAAAACCGAGCGTTGTAACCTTTTGCAACGGCTGCTGGTATGACGAATGCCAATCAGAGGATATCCTTTACGGAGTACAGCAAAGTAAAACATCGAGCTCGACAATTGCTTTCTTAGCACAACAATTATATACCCTTTTTGAGTTCGTACGCTGAAATACACACACCCGAGCGGGCATTCTAGTTCCTTATCTGTATGTCTGGAGCTTCTGACAAGGCGCTACAGAGTGCTTGCGCCCTCCTCGTAAAATACCACACATAAGTTGTGCATAACCACTCCCCCCTTGCTCCGTCTAGAATTAGGGCCCAGGCAGGTTTGACAGAAGCTCAATTTAGCGTATGCGCGAGAATTGTTTTCGGAGGCATTGGTGATGATCGTTTTGGTCCCACATTGTCCCACATTCCCAAGACATAACCCTTTGTACTTCGCAACGACCCTGCTGATAAAAGTGTGGAAACTCCACCACGCCAGCGGCAAAAGGGAACCGACTGTTATGGTTCAGCTAGCAGGGTATACCGACGTACCCGACATAAGAATGTGCTCCATATACGGGTACCGATCATGGCCCCCATGGTGTATGGATACGCAGAAAGGCGCGTGATGTACGGCGAGAGACAAGTTCTTGCTGGGGACGGCACCTTATCCGTAAGTCTTTTTGCTATGGCTACTCGGTAAACTGCGTTTTAAGTAGCGTCACCGTACGCGCTGGCATTAAGGGATGTGTTTTACATTGTACTTGTGTTAAGAATTTAACGTACAAGTATTACGCGTACTGCGGGAGGTGTAGGTGTGCAATATGTAAGGTTGAGAAAAGCCGTCCACCGATGACAACACAACCTTACCACCGAAAGGTTCTTTTTCTAGGCTGGTATTTTTGCTGAAGACCGACATGCTGTACCTCACTCCGTGGAGGGTGGCTGCCTTTGTAGCCACTGTCCTGTTGGTTTTGTATTCGTTGGTACAGTTCTCTTCATTTCAAGTAAGTTCCCGAAAGAAACAGTGACTGTCAAGGCAAACACACACTCATTACTGCAACCAACAGGAGCTCAGGGACAAGACCGCTGCCACCATCGCACACGTTAGACCGTCCGAGAAGTATCGACGACCGCTGGTACTCTATGCCTATGCAGAATCCGATACTAGCCGCGAGAACCTGGATTTTTTCGTGCAAAAAGGCATCCATGGCGCGGCTGACTTTGTTTTCATCTTCAACGGGCCGACAAACGCCACCGACCTGATTCCCAGTAATCCGAACGTGGAAGTGGTCCAACGAAACAATACCTGCTACGACCTGGGGGCTTTTGGCGAGGTTCTGCTAGCAGACGATCGGTGGAAGAGCTACAAGCGATTCATCGTCATGAACGCAAGTGTCCGCGGGCCTTTCTTCCCAAATTACATGAAACCCTGTTGGACGGATGCATTTCTGAATCGTCTCAACGATCGTGTCAAGGTGTGTGCCTCCCGGTCCATTGCAGGAATCAGTTCGCCCCCGGGTTGGAAACTAACCGATTTTTCAAACGATAGCTGGTGGGCACAACAATCAACTGCTTCCCACACCCACACCTGCAGACCATGGTTCTGGCTACCGACGATGTGGGCATGTCCATCCTGCTGAACCGCGAGCTGGCAACATCATTGGATAATGTGGACAAATGGGGAGGAAAAGACGACCCCGTTGGATTTACAGCCTGCTTCGAAAACCGAAACAAGGCAGTACATTCCGAAATCGGCATAACCGGACTGATCCGGTCGCAAGGGTACGATGTCGATGTCATGCTGACCTCGTTTAGCGTCGACGAGGAGGACCTCACCTCGTATTGTGCGAGCGACAAGCGCAATGCCGACCCGCTTGTCGACGGACATTACTTTGGCGCCAACATTCACCCTTACGAGATGGTTTTTATGAAGACCAACCGCCACGTCGCCGAGAAGACCATGAAGATAATGACGGAGTGGCACCGGAGCAGGGGATGGTCGAGCTGGGATGCTTGCACGGCTTGATAGAGGACAGAAGAGCGGTCAGGCTGGGATGCGAAGAGCGATGCGAATAGACACAATAGAGGCAAACGCAACAAGCTGTCTGCATAATTTCTTTGTAACGTCATTTTTTGGTACAACATACCTTGCGGAAATGAAACGCCGACCAGCTGTCGCCACGGCAGAAGACTTCAGTGTCGGCTGCTGCCATTGACGACACTGTTTTCGCGTCATGGAGAAAGGTGGGCTTTGTAATTGAGTTGTAGTGTTTAAGGGGGTTGACCAGAAAAGGGGTATGCTAAGCTTTAGCCAAGGCCCACGACCGTCACTACCGAGATCGCAAGTCGTGTTGGGTTATGTGATCGACGGACAGTGCGGTTACGGGAGGCCACCACTGCATTTTACGTCGCAAGGCTTTAAATCCGAGTAATGGCTCTTCGCCTATCCCAGGGAAACCCCCTGTCCGATTATTCGCACTGAACCAGGCACGTATCTTGGAAGATCTGGAAAAGCAGCACTATGCCAGCCAACGAGCGGCAGAATATGCTTTCCGGACGACCACTCATTACCAAGCAGCTATTAAGCCGTTTGCTTGGCAACGTTCTATTAGGTCCCATTCAGCTCAGCGCGCGATCGTTAACCTTATTTCTGCCGGCCTCGTCGAAAGTATCTTATCATTTCAAACGCCTGTGGGGAACCTGCCATGGTTTCGCGGGGATACCTATAGTGCCTAGCTGCCGCTTTCGTCGTCGCCACTGACTTGCATGTCATCTTCGTTCTCCACTCTTACGTCGTAGAGCTGGTTGGAGAGTCCTGCAATACATGTCAGCCCACGACAACGGTAAGCAACGCAGCAGATTGTTCAACTGCTTGTTGGTTTTGCAGACTGTCTTCTAGTAGAGTCTCTGCACTAGGAGAAGTGTACACGGAGAGGGGGCATGTTGATTACATTCATGATGAACGATTGCATCCAAGATTTATTACAATCACAATACGTTATTTTTCAGCAATAAATTTCGGTGAACTGTATATCGGTTGCGACTTCCAGATTCATAACAAGGTGGGATCCTTCCTAACGAGGCAATTTACTCTTCGGGTGTTGGAACAAAACGCCGTGTTAGCTCTTTCCTGTCAAAAGTAAGCCGCACCTTCCTTAAAGAAACAGAGAAAGCACATACGTATAATTCTCGCGGGACGAAAACAACGACAAGATGCTTAATCGAGTTCTCGCATCTTCTTCCTGCCACCAGAACATACATCAGTCGTTCTAATGAGCTTATTGCCCAAGCATCAGTGTTTCATTGAATAACTCAACTTCCCGCTCAGGTCAACTTTTTTATACGAACCAAAACAACCAAAAAAACCAAGACCTGATATTTCAGCAATGTGCATAGTTCAGCTTTACACCCGCTGGCTATGCGGCTGTCCGGTGGCCGAAGCTGACAAGCGAATGGTGAAAGTCTGTGTTAAAAGGGTGACTATGCTTGCAATGTCCCTGGCAGGCGCGGAGAACTCCGACGGTGAGTTTGCGGGTAGCATGGGATACTGCGGTGGCTTAGTCAAAGAGAGACGAGTAGGGAACGACAGCAATGACAGCGGCAACAATGAAAGCGACAGCAGCGACAGTGGCAGCGACAGCTTCTGCAACAACGACGCCAGCGAGACTGCTATGCAGGCGAGCGAGAGGCTCAGTTATGACACAGCGCCACGGTTGTGCGCCCTTCACGAGACAAAGTTTGAGCTGGCGGCCCATTCGTTCTGGGTGAGCGAGCTGCAGTGGTTGCGGCCAAGACTGGGACAACGAGGCAAGCCAGCAGCATTGGGGACACAGACGGTCAGAGAGGTCGTAACCCAGGCCCAGATGTGTGCAGACCGGATGTGGAAGCTGTACCAGCTCTGGAAGCTGCTCAACGGCGGGAGTAGTGAGAGTGAGGATGCGAGAGACACGAGGTACGAAGGATGTGACGAGGCTTTGGCAGCAGCGTGCACTGCGATCCTGGCGGACGACCTGAAGACACAGACGACAGACTGCTGTTCGACAATCCAGAGCATCCAGCACACGGGCGAGCTCAACTACGGGATGCTGCGGTGGGGCTTAGAAGACCTGCTGGAACCGTTGCGCGCGAGCCTCCACCCGCGCGATATGGTGGCGTGACAGCGAAGAGGAAGGAAGCCTGGGCTGAAGCCTTTTTGCGGTTTGGACCGGGGGGTTTCGTCATCGCGGGATGAAACTGCAAGAAATACTATGGGGCGCCGCAATCTGTCGTGGCTGGGCGCAGCGGAGACTACTTTAGCCTGATGGCATGGGCCTTTCAGTCGGATGCTGGACTGAAAAAGACGCTCATGGGGAGTGGTCGACGTGCTTGTTGCAACGGGACAGTGCTCAGGATGATCGAGACTGTGGCACAGTGAATGACAAATGCCTAGGCCGTCTGCATAATTGAAGCATAAGTTGCCCGCGAACCGCTGCTGGATTGTGCGTGATTTGCCACCGTTGCTGGCTTTCCGAACGTTAGAGGGGGACAGCGTCGTCAAAGAGCTTCATTTCTCCTAATTTGCCAACTTAGTGGAGATAGCAGCACTGCCCAAAGCCCCAACACTAACACAGGCATACATGGTCATGCTCATGCAGCTGGACACCGATTCGCTGGTGGAAGAGACGTCGAATACCCTGGCTCGCTGCCCCACCAGCAATAACATGTGGTCGGTCAGCTGGAGCGGTGCAGAGATATTTAAAACAAGCCTCCCAACCTCCTCAATTTCCGCAGCTGAGATCCCGCCATTCCGACAGGGAGCGGGTATAATAGTGAATGAATCCGATGCGACTGCAAAAAAAAAGAGTTTAAGCATCCAAGACAGCCTGGAGCGAACGTATTTTCGACGACTTTTTCGGACCGTCGCTTCATGACACAGCAAGATGGATTCCCAATCGCCTCCGTCGCCGTCCATTAAACGAACGTACACGGCGCCGTATGTCCCAGCAGTGTCGACCAGCGGCGCGGCGACGTCAAAATTGTCGCGGGCATACGAGTCTGCAGCATCCACGCCGCTTGAGAGCCAGCAGGAGCTGCAGCAGATGCGACAGAAACTGCCCTACCGGCCGGCATCCGAGCCGCCACACCAGCAGCAGCAGCAGCAGTATGCACCTCTGCCATATTCGACACAGTCGATGACGCAGATCCCACCGCTTCCAACACAGTCGACGTCCGGATCGATGACCGGAGGAGTTGGAGGGATGAAAGGAGCAGGAGGGCCGCTGCGGGCGCCGATGATGACACAGTCGCCGGGGCCGATGAACACGACGGCGATGACGGCGAGCACATCGGACATGCAGCTGGCACGCTCGCGGGCAGAGGCGGCCGTGGGTCGGCTGGCGGACCTGCAGCAGCAGTACCGCCAGCACCTGCAATACGGCGCAGGAGCGGCCAACGTGCCGGGAACGACGGCGGCAGCAGTGCAGGCAGAACTGCGGGCACAAACGGGCGTGGCGCTGGCTCACCTGCGCGACGTGCGCAAGACGGTGGCAGCAGCAGCGCTGGGGGCCGAGAACCACCGATTCCGACGTTGGCTTGTGGGCGGCTTCCTGGCGACGTTCATCCCCCTGGTCAGACGGCTGTTCCGGCGTCGGTCGTCGGGCTCAAGATATGCGCGCCCGTCTTCGTCGTCGTCATCGACGACCGTCTTTGCGTCCAACGGCACCGAGTACGCGTTTGCGCGCAGCCGTGAGCTGGTCGACCGCATGCTCAAGTCCGTCCGAGGCAGCGCTGGCCGGTTGGCATCCATGGCCTTTTTCGTCTTTGCCGTGCTGTACGTCTTCAGCAACGAGGTGACGCTGCGGGTGGCCCGCACCGTTGCCCGTCGGCTCAAGAAATTGAGTATCAAGATGGAGCGTGGCGACGAGCCGCTGAACGATGTCGACCTCAAGCAGTTGACCGGCTGGAGGTGGCGGGTTCTGCTCTGGGGGAAGAAGTGAGGATGGGAGAGAGAGAGAGGAGGGGGGGTAGAGGGGGAGAGGGATGAGGAGAGATAGGGAGGGAGAGGCAGAGAGAGGAGGCAGAGGAGGAGAGGCAAAGAGGGAGAGGCAGAGAGGGAGAGGCAGAGAGGGAGAGGCAGAGAGGGAGAGAGCGGAAAGAGAAAGACGGCCGAGGGAAGACCGTGACAGCTTGGGATCGGAAGAGAATCCGTACACGACGATGACGACAAGATGGTTCATTGACAGCGTTTCTTTTAGGGTGAGTGGCTCAGAGCGTGTGACTCTTTTTACTTTAATAAAACTGCACTCTCACCACCCATTCTTTTGCCTGCATGTAGAGTGAGATTTGTGAGCATAAGAGAAGACTGGTCAAAATGGTCGAAAGAGCAGTCCATCTTGCCCTTGGACATGGTGTAAGCCGAATGACTTGCTCTGTGCTCCGTACGCATCAGATGGATGTGCCTCTTTCACCTCTCCAGGACCTAATAAACTCAACAGCTGCCTAATGGACACGGCATTTCTCGTCAAGCCGTTATCGAGTCACACCCTGCAGCACCATAATTCCGACTTTGTATATGGGGCAATCCGGCTGCAAGCATTACTACCCCAGAGTATGCCTCGCCAACACCAATGCCAAGCCCTACGGCTAGCCCCCTGAGCGGGGCGGGCTTCATGCTGATTTGTTCAATGCTCTCAGCTTCTCCAGGCAGCAGCCTCTCTTATATGGCTATAAGTATGGCTATAAGTACGTTGGTTGCTCCTTCCCCCTTTTATGTTGTTTTCTTGACAGTCACCATTGTTTTCTTCTGCAAGCTGCTGCCTAAATCTGCTTCCTGAATTTGCCACAGGCATTCAAATCCAGCTTCGGACACAGCACCATACCAAACATCGCCAAAACATCTCCCGATACGGATATCAACAATGGACTCTATTCATATACAGGAGTTCCTTGTCCGAGACCTGCCCACTCGCTCAGTCTCCCTGTTTCCAACACAGGCTCAGGTGGTGCGGGATGTCAAGGATATCATTCTGAAAGTAAGCAAAGAGCACAGTGTTTTGCCTGATCTTGTATACCTCATCTTGTACTTTTACTGATACCCCTCACAGCCAGGAGCCAACCAAATCATAGTTGTGGGCTTCTCTCCTTCGATTGACGAGAATTCCATCAAGGTTGAGGGCACCGGATCAGCAGTCGTTTCAGATATTGCCATTGAGCTGCTGCCCAACCAGGAGGACTTCGAAGACGTCTATACCGGAAGCGATGAAGAGTTCCTTGAAAGTGATACCGATTCGGAAAAGGAGGAGAGCGATGAGGCGAAGCAGACGCGTGTGAAGTTGGAAAAGGTCCGCAGCCGCATCACGGCACTGCGTGACACGGAGAAGGTTGCGCTGGAGAGTGTGTCCAGCGCAGAGAGCCGGCTGCGCATTCTGGACTCGTACGGCAAACTGCCTAACAACGAGCGGGGCGTGGAGATTCGTGAAGCCCTCGAGACATACCGGACGGAGCGCGCTAAGGCGTTTGAGGACCACATGAAGGGCAGGCTTGAGTTACGACAGCTGACCAAGACGATCGACGAGGTGCAAGACGAGGAGAAAAAGCTGGTGCGGCTGCAAGTGCGACAACAGCTGAAAGAGCAGTGGCTCAAGGAGAAGGCGTCAAAGGCCGAAAACAGAGAGAAGAAGCGAAAGATGGAGAAGCAAAAGGAGAAGGAACGGATCCGCCAGGAACGGAGGAGTCTGTGGCCTGCACGGTGCTACACGGTACGCATCACACTGGATTTCGCGGGCTACACGCCGGCGTCGTCGCGACGGACGTCGATTGGCAGCGTGACAGAGCTGGCGAGGCCGGTGGCGCTGGGGGTGGAAGAAGCAGGTGAATGTGGCGGAGAATCCGCAGTGGACGACACGGCCGACCTGACATGCGACCTAGCCATCTCGTATGTGACATCGTCGGCGTTCTGGTCGCCAAAGTACGACCTGCAGCTGTCGACGACGACGGGATCGGCGGTGCTGTGCTTTGACGCAGACCTGACCAACAAGACATCAGAGACGTGGAGCAAGTGCAAGGTGGTGCTCTCGACGAGCCAGACGACCTTTTCCGGCCTCAACGACGCCATCCCGATTCTCGTGCCGTGGCACGTCAAACTGGACAAGTCCGGAACCCCCGACCACCAACCTGGCCTCGATGACATCACCCAAAGCCGCGAGGAGGTTGTGTGTAAGAGCAACCTGGCGACGGGCAGGAGCAGCAAGCCGCCGCTGTTCGGGTCAAATCAACAGATGATGCAACAGGCACCACAACGGCCGTCAGCACCTGTGCCTCATAGGAAGGGTGAGCCATTTGCGAGTTCGGCATTCGGTGCTACCTCCGGAGGGCTTTTCGGAGCGCTCCGTCCACCATCTCCTATATCTGGTGCCAGTCCCAGGATTCCGGCTTTTCTGGTCAGGAAAGTACCCCAGCGACCAGCATACTCGGAAGAAATGGCGGACTGTGCTCGGATGCCAACTGACGACACTGACGAAGAAGACGACGACAAGATGGCGGAGGCACCGGAATTGGAGTTCCAGGAATCGGCGCTCGAAGAGACGGGGCTGACGACGACATACGACCTACCGGGACTAAAGACTCTAGCGTGCAGCACGAAGACGTCGCGACAGCGGGTGGCACGCATCAGCCTGGCCGGAGGCACTGTACTGTTCAGCCACACGATTGTGGCCAAGTACAAGCCGGCGGCGTATCTGAAGGCGCGGATCAAGAACGCGAGTAAGCTGACGCTGCTGCGAGGACCGGCTGGCCTGACGCTGGACAGCGCGTTTCTGGGCCGCACGACGCTTCCGCGCTGCAGTCCGGGCGACTCGTTCACGCTCAACCTTGGCGTCGATCCGACGATCCGCGTGGTGTATCCCAAGCCCGACGTCAAGCGGGTCGGCGGCGGTGGTGGTCTTCTGTTCATCAAGGACAACAGCGGCACCTTCCGGCGGTCCATCACGGTGACCAACACGAATTCCAGGACGCGTGCCGGCAGCAGCAAGCCGGCCACACTGCTTGTGCTGGACCAGGTGCCCGTCAGCGAGGACGAGAAGCTGCGGGTGGAAATCCAGGTTCCGCGCGGGCTTGCCGTCGATGGACCGTCCGTGGCTGCCGGCCAGGGCGTGGCCTCGGTGACGACGGTTTCTGGCAGCGGCAGCGTTTCGTCTTCTGCCAGCACGACTGCGATCAAGGATTGGGGCCGGGCCTCGGCCACTCTGAAAAAGGCCGGCCAGGTCACGTGGGACGTGGAGCTCTATGCCGGCCGGACAGCCAGGCTGGACCTCGAGTACATTGTCACGGTGCCAGTGGGCGAGGGAGCCACACAGTGCTGAGGTGGAGTCGAAGTGAGGTATGGAGAGGAAGTACGAAGAGGAAGTGAAACTGGTAGCAAGTATGATAAAAACGGTCAGTGTGAACATGGAATTGTATGTATTAATTCGTACGGTGACTTTACGATTCAAGTCACAAGGAAGAAGCTCTAGGCTCCTGTAGTATAATAAAAAAAGCCGACTGAACCAAGATAACGGTTGCAACAATTTTGTGTGACAGCAGCCATCCCAAATGCAGGTCGTATTGCGACATAACCAAGGGCAAATGAACAAAACAGACAGAAGACGAGAAGGGTCTAGAAAGAAGAAAGAAGGCAAGGAAACGCTGAAGAAACAAAAGGACCGGACAAGACTACTCGTCCCGCCTCATGAGCGACACAGGCGGCAAATACGACTTGTGGCCGTAGATGTAGTAGTAGATGACGGCAAAGACCATGACGCCGACAAAGATGACGACGTTCCAGTTCATGGTGTCGTTGGTGACCTCGGCGTACTGGGGAAAAAAGGCAAAGAGCCAGACGATGATCAGGAAGAGGACGGAGCCGACGTTGATGGGCAGGCCCCAGCGGCCGAGCGACCAGCGATGGCTGGGCAGCTCGGGGCCGTTGAGACGGCGCATGATGAGGAAGGAGAAGGAGATGAGGTAGGTGCCGAGCAGGGCGGTGACGGCGAGGCTGCCAATGGCATTAAAGGCCACGGAGGAGCCGATGTTGATGAGCGAGAGAAGGGTGGTGATGATAAAGGTGACGAGGACAGAGTTGAGCGGGATGTTCCAGCCGGGTTTGACCTGGGGGTGTGAGAGAGGCGACAGAGCAGGGGATTGGGGGCGTAGCGGAGAACACTCACGTGGGCGATAAAGGGCGAAAATGGCAGCCCGTTGTCGCGGGCAAAGGACCAGGTCTGGCGCGAGACGGTGGCAACAGTGCTGATGCAGGCGGAGGTGATGTTGACGATGAGGATGGAGGTCATGATGCAGGTGCCGGCCAGACTGTGGGTGACGTTGTAGAAGACCTGGATGAAGGGGTAGCCGGTGGGCGAGTCGAGCACCTCGAGCAGGTTGCCGAGGGTGAAGCAAAAGGTGATCAGCATGACCCAGCCCATGGTGCCGTTGACGGTGGCCGCCCACATGATGGCGCGTGGCAGGACGCGCGAGGCGTCGCGCACCTCTTCGCTCATGTGGACGGCCGAGTCGGCGCCGATGAGCGTGTAGACGGGCGACAGCAGGCCGACGAAGAAGGCGAGCCCGGTCGAGCTCCAGCCACCGAGATTCGTAAAGGTGCCAAAGACGTCGGCAGCCGCTGCCCGAGGCGCCAGCACCCACAGCGGCACAAGCACGGCAAAGAAGCCCAGCACGTGCACAACCAGCACCATGCCCTCGACCATGGGCAGGCGGCCGGCCAGAAAGGTGTTGAAGATGATGCAAAAGGCCGTGATGGCAATCACAAGCAGGGTCCCGTGCCAGTTCTCAAACACGTAGTCGGGTCGCGTCAGCACCAGCAGCCCCTGGATCATGGTGCCGGCCAGAAAGGCCAGCGAGGCCAGGCCGGTCTGCCAGCCCAGCACTGCCACCCAGCCGATGATGTAGCTGAAGAACTTTTGGGCCTGTGCTGGCGCAAACTCCGACACCCAGTGGTACTGGCCGCCGGCCGTCGGCGAGATCGACGCCATCTCGGCAATCGACGCAAACACCAGCATGTAGCCCATCCATACGACCAGGTAGCCCCAGATCAGGCCTGCTGTGCCGCCGTTGGCCAGGCCGTAGACTGTGGTCCTGGGGGGGTCAGCGGTGGGTGGAAGGAGGGGAGAGAAGGAAACGAAAGAAAGATGGAGAAGGAGAGAAAGAAACATACATCAACCCAATCTCCCATGTGCTCATCAACGTGCAGGCAAAGCCCAGCGTCGACAGGAAGCGAAAGTTTCTCTGTGCATCGTCAGCAGGTCGTCGCACCGTTCGCTGCAGAACACAATGCCACACACATTCAACACCTGCGTGCGGCCGAGCATTTCCATGTCGCGCTCGTCCGCGTTGGTGCTGCCCCGTTGGGGCGGCTTCTCTGCATCAAACACATTGGCATCTGACGAGATCTCCACCCGGTACTCCTTGTTGCTAAAGTCGGTTTCCGACATTTCTGTGTGTGCCGGCTGGGACGATACAATATGTGCTGGCTGGAAAGACACAATGCTGAGAACAGATTGTATCTTGCACGCAGAAGAAGGAAGAGAAAGGGACGAGGACGGTGGGGGGGGGGGGGGGACAGAAAAACAAGACTCCAGATGCAAGCAAGAACGGACAAAAGACAAGTGGCAAGGAACAACAACGTGGCACATGGGTCGGCTTGGAGGGTGATCAAGTACGGAGTAGGGGGAACGAGACCGGCCGACGATCGGTTGGGATCAGCAGGCTTATATGAGGAAGGAAAACTGGAGGCTGCCAACACCGAGAGCATGTCCCGACAGCATGCGTGTGTGTGCGTGCGTGTGCATGCGAGTGCGTGCATGTGTGCAGGGCGCCGAAGAGACGGGGGGCCTGAAGAGCAGAGGGAGGAGGAGCCGTGAAAGGGAGCCCAGGCCTGGTCCCAGCTGATGGACAGGGGAAACAAGCAAATAGGAACAAACAATGGTCCCTGCAGCCTGGACCAGGGAGAAGAGGGACGAGTCCACTCCACACGTGGAAGTCTGTCTGTCCGGCTCTCTCGCCTGTCTTATTGCTCTTTCAGACAATCTGAAACCTGGCGAAGCCGTTGTCGTGTTCGAGTGGAATGCACCAGCATAGAAAAGTCTGCTCTGGCACTCTCTCCCATGCACCTGGTCGCCGAGGACAGCCCGGCTCTAAGGCTAGGAAAGCCGTTCAGTCCATCAGGCGCCCGCTGCTCCCTCTCGTCTGTCACATCGCTCCGTCTCCCGTCTCTGGCGTCCGCCTCCTGTGTGGCTCGAGAAGGTCGGCCCAACGCGCAAGGCTGCAGTCACACACGGCACACCGCATCATACGCCGTCTTTCCCGCCCTCCTTGCACTCCCTCTGGCTGGCTTCATCCTGACCGAGACCTTTCTTTTTTCCACTCGGGTGGCAACCATAAATAACACCCTCTCGGCATTCTCGTCTCCCGTCGGGCAGTTGAAACTCCCTTACGTCGAGCCTGTCTCACTGTCCTCTTGTTTCTTTTCTTTTCGCATGTCGCTCGTATATTGCTCTCGCCCCGACTGGCCCAATCACAGCTGCAGCCCACACGGGCCCGCTAGCAGGAAATAGCATGCCGCCTGCACGTCTGCTGTCTTTGCCTGAATGGGGTGTTCGCGGAACAAGCAACACTCGATGGCCATCCTTTCTCCTTCAGGCCAAGCTTGTCGGCCTAGCGAGCTGCCACGGACAGGCTTCGCCTCCCCCCGCCCCCCGTTTTCCTACTCTCCTCCACCCGGGAGCTGAGATTCGATCCTCTAGTTCCAGCGCGTATTGGCGTCTGTGTCGGCCTTGTCGGTCATCCCCTGGCTCCGTCGAGTCGATTGCGTGAGTAGTTCTCTCCCTGCATGCACAAGGGCTAGCATGTCCAGGTGTGATGGAAGCCAGAATACGACGTCAGCTCCGAGATGCGGTCACCCCTGGCGATGGAAAAAGAAAACTGTAAGCCGGCTTCCCGTCTCTCCCTTTCGCTTCTCCCAGCTCTCTGCTGTTCGCCGTTGGCATAAAACCCCGCGGCTCGTCACTTCAGAATGATGGTTGGGAAACTACAGCGGCTTTCCCGATCCGGCACACCGCTGTGGTTACCATCGGTTGGGCATTCGTTGGCGAGATATTCGTGATGACAGTGCAGCTTCCTTCACCGCAACCCCTACAATGCGACATGGCGATAACTGTTGTTCTCGTGTTCCCGTACCAGCTGCGTATAGGAATCATGGATAACCATTTTAATGCAAGTCGTAACTAGATGCAGGCAGCACACCGAACCTCGACTTTGACGAGCAGCAATGGAAGCTAAACTGTCTGCCCCGATTTGCCCGGCGCTGACAAATCCATGCTTAGTCATCATACACCAAGCCTACATAGATTCTTACAGACGTCAGCCAGACAACAAAATAACGCCCGGTTAGCTCAATCGGTAGAGCGTGAGACTCTTAATCTCAAGGTTGCGGGTTAGTACACACCATCTCTTGGATTTGTACCCTCACAGACGATTGAACACTGGCCCTAACATCCTCCTCCAGGTTCGACCCCCGCATCGGGCTCAATTCCTGATGCGCCTGTCCACAGGCACTTCCAAACCAAACCATATTTTTTTGGCCTCGTTTCGTCATTTTTGTTTTTGTTTTTCTTATTCTGTTGGCTCGTCATGGTTTCTAACCTGCGGCTATGCGTCGTCACCTGTCGTATTCTTTTTTTCTTTTCTCGTGTTAAAAAAAGATTTTCGGGTTTAGCGACTCGTCACTTTCCTGTTCTGATTCGCGTAAAAATATCTGTTCACCATACTCCGTACTCCGTATCTCCTCAGTTATCCATTGCTCCATGACGTCTTGTTCCACGACATTACCACATTCTGACCCGCTGTCTTTCGATCGCTTCACTTGCTCTTTGTAAGCTGCCAATCGTGCCTCTGGCACACAGATGATCTCAGTTCCCCATATGCAAGGGTGGCCGGCAGGTGCAACAGTGTGGACCTCCTTCAGCTGAGGTCTGCTGTCTGCTCGACATACGCAGCTTTGGCCTTTCCATCTGCCACAGCACCTCTGATCTGACCTCTGGCAACCCACACTGACCCCCGGCCACCCTTCTCCGGGATTCCGCCCTCATCGGCTGCTTCGTCGCGTGCATTAGTGCGTATGCTTGTCTCAGCAATGACTTGTACGCGACTGCTAAGATTCAAAGGATGTCGTATGGACGGAGTACGGGCACTTTCCTAGTCCCGGACGAATTTGCCCGTCCTGGCTACTCTCCAGGCGCCCTCTGCCGCCTTGTCTCTTGACGTTGTCCCTTGCCTGGACAGCCTCGGGATCGGCGTCAATGTATCCACTTAGACGAGCTGATGGCCGATGAAATGATCGTCCCCTATGCCGTATACCACAAGCACGGCCCTATGTATGTACCCCTGTCATCTCGTAGCCTGCGAGATAACCCGCGCCGGCCTATGTAACAGCTGCCGGGCAGTTTTCAATGAACATGCATTGTGCATACATAGTAATGACTTTGAAGGCTGTGGGCGACAAGTCCACTTTGGCGCTGAACTGCTCCAAAAATCGTTCGTCCAAAGAGTGTGGGAACATTGCATATTGCCTTTTGCATCTGGACAGACCGATCTGCCCAGCTGACTTTAATGGCGCCCCTCTCGTGCAGCTCAGCAAGTGCCTGGTGGATCTTTACGCACTCTTGCATTGCATGCGCGTATCGGTGTACACCTGCTTTCTTTTTGCGCGGGTGCCCCCTCCTCCCTGTCTTCTCACGCACTGCACAGCCCTGGCAATATTGCGAGAACGGGGACGACAACCGCTGAGCGGAAGACTTGGTTTGGATCGGAAGTGAAAATGGTTTGCGTGCCTTGTTTGGAAGTATTCCGTACCGTCGTTGCGTTTCTGCGCCGGGTTGTTTTCTTTCTCGGATCTGGCTCCCGCATCAGATAGTGTGACCAACAATCGCGACCGAGAGAGATGGGCCAAGTACTAGCAGTTTCTACTTATGCCTGTATCTCTAATTGTGAAGATCACTGTCCTTGTGAGGTCTCTGGTTCCTGCGCTGCCTCCCTGCATCAAAAGACTCGTTGGTGTCTCACTCCTAGAACAATACGACAGTCGTGAGTCCATAGTCTGATTGTGGGTTATGGATGCGTTGATCGATGCCAGCTTGCATTTCCCAGGCTTTCAGAGTCTGATTATGGGCTGCTTGGCATTGCGAGTCTCACACCCTGCCTCCCTCTCCGTCCGGTCGTCTTGGCAGACGCAAGGAAAAAAAGAAAAGAAAAAAAAGAAGGAAGACGGGCCTTATCCGTCTCCCGTATGCTGTCGTTGGCCTCCCACCACAACTTTACAGCCTATCGTGGTTGTTTCTTTCTTTCTTTTGGGGGGATCTGTCCAGACTGCCCCCCTCTCGACTGTGTGTTGTGTGCCGTTATTCCAAACGAATTCCGCGCTCTGTCTTCCGCCTCATAACGGTAGTCCGTCTCCGCCCCTCTTCTCTTCTAGCACACACCAGCCGTCTCCCTGAGGTCCGAGTGCCACTCGATCTGTACCTTATTCTTTACTTTCTCTACTTTATTCTCTAGGACCCCCGGCCCGTCTCTTGCCTATCAATCGTGCAAACTATATTTGTGACGATATAATTATACCCATTCCTCTCTGTTTGACTGCCTCGTGCTGCCCATTCTTCCATCTTATCTTTCGTCAATCACCATTTCTTCTGATGCTCCTCCGCATATATTTCTACCGAACTGGGGCAACTCATCCGACCCTCTTCTGTACAAGAACTCGAGCACGGCGGTAACACAAGACAAATAAAGAAAACATCGAAAGGCGGATATTTTCGGAGAGATGAACGTGGACACGACCAACATGACGGCACTGCCGGCGCTAAAGGCCGTCACGGCCACC
This sequence comes from Leptographium lundbergii, assembly GCA_001455505.1. NCBI lineage: Eukaryota > Fungi > Ascomycota > Sordariomycetes > Ophiostomatales > Ophiostomataceae > Leptographium > Leptographium lundbergii. The sequence continues at coordinate 279,559 of LDEF01000010.1, forward strand.
GATCAGGGCGGCATCCTGGCCATTGCAGCCAGCATGGCACTCGTCTTTGGAATCCTCTCGCTTCTGATCCGGGCGTATGTGCGGATAGAATGCAATGCCGATTTTGCCAAAGACGATCTGGTGTCCTGTCTAAGTATGGTAAGCAACAGACAGCGGAAATGAAAGGGCAAAGAAGCGGGAAACACTGACAGGCGTAGGCTGCTACTGCGATTCAGACGAGCGTCGTATTCGTGGCCGTAGCCCGCGGGTTTGGCCGTATCTCATCTGACCTTACGGCCAAGGCCACCAACGACTGGCAACGCGATATTTACGTGGCCGACATCCTGTTCCTTATCGGCATGTGGCTTACAAAGTGCTCCATCGCCCTGCTGCTGATGCGCCTCTCACGCGATCCTGGCCACACCTTCATGTCCAGAGCCCTGCTCGTTGGTTCGACCTGCTACTTTTTCATCTCCGTTTTCGTTGTCGCCATCCGCTGCGACGTATCGGAGCCTTGGAACACCAACGGCACCAAGAACTGTGCCTCGAGCACCGTAAGTGATGGGTGGTGCCGTGATATGTTCAGCTGCACATGCTGACCGTCGTAGTTTGCCCGTTGGTCGGCCGTCACTGCGCTGGACGTCACTACCGAGGTCGCTCTGTTCCTCGGCAGTCTGCAACTCGTTCGTGGCCTGCAGCTTCCATGGAGCAAGAAGTCTGTCGTGGTCTTTGCCTACGGCCTTCGTCTTCCGTAAGTTGTCACCGGAAAGAAGAAACTCTGTTCTGGCTTTGTGTTGACCCCAGATTTTTCTCCTTTCAGCCTTATCGCTCTCGCTGCTTTTCGTCTGAACTACCTGCACGAAGCCATATATAGCGATGACCAGTCGCTGCACGGAATCCTTGCTTCTGTCTGTACCCAGATCGAGCTGGGATACGCCGTGGCCGCCGTCACGATGCCATGTCTCAAGCCATTCATGTCCGCCCTCAACACACAATATGGTGGGGGACCGGCTTGCATCATAGTAAACCACTCCATCGTGACAGCTCAGAGGAGCCGTGACTACTCGGGCAATGGTTCCGCGGTGTCGGGGCTTTCGGTGTCGCGGAAGTCTACTGAATCTGAGACACGCTTTCTTGAAAACAAGGCCGTCGCCGGCGTCGACTTCTCCCTGCACCCGCTACCACAAATGCCAGGTATTGCAGGAAGACACAACCGGGAGGAAGAGGAAAACGATCGATCGGCATCATCGTTCTCGTCAACTTCGGCCCACCGCGTCCACGCTTTCGGTGAGGCTGTGTAAAGCTGTCTGCGACCCTTCATTTCCTTTTTTGTGTCTTTCATGTAGTACTAGGGCAATAAGAGATATCCCTGTCTGGGTCTTCTGTTTCGGATACTGTTCTGCTGTTCTGCTGTTCTGCCAGATAGCTGGGCGCAAAGGTTCCTTTGGATTGTGGCGCTGGTTCTTGTATTTCTTTGTTTCCTGGGCTTTGCTACTTCGATGTATTACCCTTGTTACGTAGATCCTCATGAAGTAACAACCGCCGTAACGTGTCTGTGTTTCCATACCGACATGTGAGGCACACGCATCTGTTATGTGACACCGGTTTTATCGATGTGCTGCTTCTCGTGTGCTCACTTTGTAAAACTGTCTCAGGCAAACATCACTAATTGGTTTCAGTGAGGAATGCTGGTAGATCCTGCCTTCCGCTGGCACTGAACGGTGTGAAACTGTCCTTTCCTTGCAGTGAACCGGCCGCTTGATGATGTTGTTTTTTCTAAGGTGCTGGTATTGAAAAACAAGAAAAATAGGACGGGAAATAGGCGACGTCTGACCCTCGATATACCAATGAATGATGCCACGTTCGTGATTTTGTTGACTCTCCCCCTTTTTTTAATTGAACTGGGTCCATGGTATTTGGTGCTCATCACCATCTTCGATAGTAAGGTGCCTGGACTGGTGAATGTTTGCTCCGTTGTATTTCGATGAAGTACGGAGTAGGTGGGATGATGACTGTGACAGGATGCCTAGACTAACAACATGTGCAAGCAGATGTAGGAAGAAACGAAAGGTACGAGTATTTGTTACCATTTCGACTGCTTGATGAAGACAGACGTGTGCAAATAGGGGTACCCAACACGGTTGAACGCTGTGGTGTGAATGAAAGTAGAATGTCCAGCCGGGCACGTGGCAAAATGTTTGGTAAGACTAAAAACGTATTAAGCAATTCACATGAAAATACCAGCGAATGGCAAGCCGTAGCTCGGACTCGCCGTCACAATGGTCCACTTGCAGCTTCACTGGGCACTGGGGCAGTAGGTGGCCATGCAAGGCTGTCAGCATCGGCACCCCGTCGGTTAAAGCAGTCTTGCTGAGCCGGGCAGATGGGCCGAGCCGAATGAGAAGGGCTGCTTGGAGCAGCAGCACGTTGTAGCCTAGAAACGTGCGCGGCCTGCTGTCGAGCCTGCTGTCCAGCCTGCAGGACGGCTGCAGCTAGTTCTTCAACTGAGCCAGAGCGATAGTCACATGTGGCGTCTTGAATGCTCGTGCAGCAGCGGATGTTGATTCGAAACTACTCCGATACCTGGGGCCGGGGCGCGAAGGATGACTCTGACCACTGTTGAGTCACAGAGGCGTCGCTGACAGGAGGATCAATGGGGCCAGAATGGGTCGATGTGCCTGATACACGACAAAGGGCAGTTGCAAAGGCTGTGGACAATTAACAGTACCGGGCCGGGTCCTATCTCGTGGCATAGTCGCCGCACACCAGAACGGAGTAGTCACAAGCTTCCTGTCTGCCCATTGTGTCAGGCCGTGGAGGCTTCCGGTAGCCCGTCCTCGGCTGTCGAGGTCGCCCCTGGAACCGGCGCAAGCCCGAGCGCAGGGGCTCTGACTCTGCGCGTGGGAGCATCATGAGGTTCGTAGGAGAATCAGGAATAGCTCACCGACCAGGCGTGGCCGAAAAGAGGAACGCGGCTCGAGGCAGCGTTACGGTAGTGTCGTGGCGTTTTTCCACCTGTGCCTTTTTTTCTCTTGGCTTTTGTTCCCGCTCTTTGCTGATTTTTTCTGGTCCAGGCGGCCACGCTAGATCGCCGTCTGCCACACAGGCCGTGGTATCGGGGCCGGTCACGGACAAGTCAGCCACCGCCCAGGCGCTACTTTGCCGTCTGGGAACATGATCGCGAGACAAAAAGGAGAAAGAAGAAAGAAAAAGAGGCTACGATTGGCCTTGCTGCCAATCCTCAGAAATCTGTACCGTCCTCGTAAGATGCAGAAAATACGTCAGATGGTGCTCTTGTTCGTTCTTTCCTCTTGTCCGGTCGATAAGGTGGGAAAGTGCCACACCCCTCGTTTTCTTTGCCCTTGTCATTTCTCCGTCTTTGTGGCCTTGCACGATTACGGGGAAATTGCAACCACTCATTTTTGTTTGGTCGGGCAGGGGCCACTAGTTCTCTTTTAGAGCTAGCGCGACGGAGTTTGCTCCAGCAGATTGTGGAGGAGCTCTGTTTCCCCCCATTCGATGTGATTGGAGACGACCCGGCTCTCTTGCCCGTTTTGTCTTCTCCGACAACGCAACGCGGGGCATCTACCCCCGTTTTTACAGAAGCTCTTGCGGGGACACTGGACAACTAAGATTCTCGTGTAGCGTCTTCTGGTTCTAGGCCTCTGCAGACTATTGATCCTGGCAACCAATAGACACCAAAAACTGGCAGGATACTACGAGCAGAGTTGCAGCAGCAGCCAGTCGCCGAGTGTGCAGGCTGGGTCGATGGAGTCAATATGCCCTACTTTGGGGTCGGTAAATCGACGTCGCACATCGCAGCCATCTTCTTTGACATGGCTGTTGCAAGTTGGTGGCGCAATGCAACCACTCATGCAGTCCGCATGCTTAGCATCCTGGCCCGTCGTCCAACAGCCCGACAACTGTTCTGCAAGTTCATGTGTCTGGGCCAATCATCACAGACCACCATCGTGTAAAGAGGACTGGCCTCGGCAATTCAGCTTTGGCAAGGCGGTCTACCAGACGAACGGCTGCCAGCCGCCCTCGTCGCTCTGCCTGCTTCGTATCAGTCGACCGAAGGACCGACCAAATGACCATGCAAAACCTGCATGACCGTATGCGCTTGCTTGTGACGGCATAGTGGTGGGGTACTTCATCCTTTTGGTCCAGGGCCCCCAGAAAGCAGGAAGAGATCGTCGTCTTTTGGGTGGTCATTTGGACCCACTCTCTTCTGCCCCGTCTGTGCTTACACTTACTGGCTAGCCAAAGCTTACATAGTATGGAGTACATGCATGGTAGTCTCCTCGCCGATGGACATAAAGGACCGCCTTCCCAGCAGTCGGACGAGTCCTGTGTCTTCTTTCGCTTCCTCAGTACTCGTCTACCCTGATATCGTCTCTGCTGGCTGAAAGGTCTCGTCCCAAGTGACCAAAGAGCCACAGAATCCTCAGGACATACTCAAGACCAGGGCTCCATACAAAAGCGTCCTCCAGCCATGGCAGACTCAGAGTATGACAAGTCTGTCGGCGGACAGGCTGTCCTGCCACCCAATATCGACCCGCCGCATCATAACATGACTGCTTCCGAGTACATCAGGACACGCATCAGCTCTCTGAAGCCGCCCATGACCGATACTCCAAACCCGTTCCGCCTCATCGCGTCTGTCACCCGCACTCAATGGGCATTTTTTTCCGTTGCCTTTATTGCATGGGTCAGTTGATCTGTTTCTGTTTTATGGCTTCATTTCCCCTTCTCCTTGCTCCCTGTTTCGCTGACTGACTGTCACAGACTTGGGACGCTTTCGACTTCTTCACCGTCTCGCTCACTGTCAGCGACTTGGCAGAATCATTCAACAAGACCAAAACCGACATCACATGGGGCATCACTCTGGTGCTGATGTTCCGGTCCATTGGCTCTATCGCCTTTGGTATCGCTGCTGACCGCTACGGCCGTAAATGGCCCTTTGTGTTCAACAATGTCCTGTTCATCGCCCTTGAGCTTGGCACCGGCTTCTGCCAGACCTACCGCCAGTTCCTCGCATGTCGCGCCCTCTTTGGCATTGCCATGGGCGGCCTGTACGGCAACGCTGCTGCAACCGCTCTCGAAGACCTCCCTGAGGACACCCGTGGCATTATGAGCGGCATTCTCCAGCAGGGCGTAAGCCTACTCTATTCTGCTTTTGTCTCTTTGGTTAAGGCTGCTTACTAATCTCTCTTCTCCTGCAGTATGCCTTTGGCTACCTTCTGGCCACGCTCTTTGCTCGTGCGCTCGTCAACACCACCCCCCACGGCTGGCGCCCACTCTACTGGTTCGGCGCCTGCCCGCCCGTGCTGATCATCATCTTCCGCCTGATGCTGCCCGAGACGGCCACGTTCCAGGAACGCGAGGCCGTGCGCAAGAGCGCCGAGGAACACGGCGACGGCAGCGTCACCAAGACCTTCTACCGCGAGGGCAAGGTCGCGCTGCGCCGCCACTGGATGATGCTCACCTACCTCGTCCTCCTCATGGCCGGCTTCAACTTCATGTCGCACGGCTCGCAGGACATCTACCCCACGATGCTGACGAACCAGTACAACTTCTCGGCCAATGCCGTCACCATCACTCAGGTCGTCGCCAATCTGGGCGCCATGACCGGCGGCACCATCGTCGGCTATGCCAGCCAGATCTTTGGCCGTCGCCTCAGCATCATCGTCATGTGCATTTTCGGTGGCGCCCTGCTGTACCCCTACACGTTTGTCTCGAACGAGCGGGTCATCGCGGTCGCCTTTTTCGAGCAGTTCTGCGTGCAGGGTGCCTGGGGCGTCATTCCCATCCACCTCATGGAGCTGAGCCCGGGAGCATTCCGCACCTTTGTCGTTGGCACGGCCTACCAGCTGGGCAACCTCGTCTCCTCGGCTTCGTCCACCATCGAGTCCACCATTGGCGAGCGCTTCCCGTTGCCGCCCAAAGGCAAAGTCAGCCGCTACGAGTACGGCAAGGTCATCTGCATCTTCCTCGGCTGCGTTTATGTCTATGTCATCGTCCTGACCCTCGTCGGTCCTGAGCACCTGAAGCGGAGCTTTGATGCCGAGCACGACAAGGATCTGCGTGCCGTTGCCGGCGACGAGACTGTCGTCGAAGCGATACACCGGCGCGAGCGCATGGGCATGGGCCTGAGCGAAGACGATCTCGAGGATGCCGCGGCTGTGCGGGAGGCCGAGAATCGCGAGAAAATAGTTGTGGGACACATAGCATGAGTGCGGTTTTGTGCGCAACTCGGCAGGGAAAATAATGTCAGCTGTTTTCGTATCTAATGATATTTTGATGTTCAAGACTACCCACATTTGAGCTGTGACAGGTGTTGTGAAAAGTGCAACTATCTACGAGTGCATCCGTTCTTGCAGCGATTTGACAGCAAGACAGCCTCGTTGCTAAGCCTCGTCACGTTGGGAGCCAAACCCGGGTTCTGGGGACTTTGATCGAAAATAATGGCAGATGTTTGTAACGGCCGGTAGCCGTAAGCCGTTTATTCCCCTCCCCACCTGTGAAGACAGCAAGAGCCTGACGATTGCAAAATGCTGACCAGCGCACGAAAATTGACACGCTACTTTTACACAAAACTCCTGCTATGAGCCACTGCTTGAGCGTGACCCTTCGTTTGGGCTCTTCATTCCGTACATCAGGGCAACCAATGCCGAAAGCGCCAAGCGCCACGGAAGCCTAGGCTTTCACACCCAGTCCCTGCAGCAACGGCCACTCTTTAATAGAAGCCCCAAATTCCAGCCAGAACTAAGACTGTTCCATTCCATGCAGCCATTCTCAGGTCCCACCGCCTTCGACATCCTCGGCGTGCCCAAATACGCGAGCTGGCTTCCCTGAGCCGACACCGTCATCCTGTCGAGTACGGTAGGGGGCCTTGACCCATGGCAAGAAATGTGGGTGAGAATTTCTGCCTTATCCAGCATGTTTTGCTGATTTGGCCAGAGGCTTATTAGCACCAACTACCTCTTCACGGTCGCATTCCATGCATCCTCGAAAACCGTTTGCTGTGGCGCAAAATCGTCTGGCCGCAATCCCAGGCGCCGGATCATGCCAAATCCTCCAGTGCCAACGCTCATCGATTGTCCCATAATGACCGACTCGCTGACACCCTGGATGGGATCCTCCTTCAGTCCGGCAACCGCATCGAACAGATGGTCAGGCGTCTTCTCAAACGAGGCGAGCTGCAGAACACTGTCCCGCATCTTGGCCAGACCAAAACGCGTGATACCAAGTACTTGGCCCTTGTACGTCATGACGTCTGCGAGAAGCTCCATGTGCCGCGGGTCGATGTTCATGTCGCGCATCACGTTCTTGATTTCCACGGCAATCGACTTCCTGGCCGCTTCGATGCCCAGAATATCCAGACATTCCATAATGCTGTTAGTCACCACACCGGTACCGATGACGCCTTCTGTGTTGATGCATTCCCGCAGTCCGTATCCTTCCACGTAGACTGTGTGCTCGTCTTTCTCCGTCTGGATCACGGCGCGGGCAGCATCAGGGTATCCGGAAATCCCTATCGCAGGCAGCTGGCGGCGAAGGAAGTTGACGCGGAACAGCAGGTCTTGGTTGTCCGCAGCCTTTGCCTTGGCTGCAGCAGAACGCTTTCCATAATCTGCTCCGCCGTTGCGGACAACGATGGTGATCGTGCTTGCGAAAGTGTCGGCAAACACGAGGCTCTCATCGATCTTCAGCTTCTTCTGCTTGCAAACAGACAGTGCAATATCTCCAAGGCCGACCCCCAGTTGCAGGTCATTCAACGCCTGCTGGTCCACCTTCATAATGATTCTGCCCTCGTTGCCGTCCCATTCTTCTTCCACATAACTCAAAACATCCGAGATGTAAGTCTTTTCAATGCGCCCCTTGACAATGTGCGCTGCTTCGATCTGGCGCGGGTTCTGGAGCGGACACGTGATGATGGGCGTGTTGATCTTCTTGGATGCGTTGATGATTTCTTTGATACGAGGCACACCTTCAGTAATGCTCATGCCAGCCACACCGGCGAAATGGAACGTCTTCAGCGTCATCTGTGTTCCAGGCTCGCCAATAGACTGCGCACCAACGGCACCAACTGCATGGCCAGGCTCGACGTGGGCTTTGCGAAATTTGTCCAGGCACATGACCACAAACGTCCTCAAAGTCTTTTCTGACACCTTTGCCGTTTTGTCGATATAGGAGCGGTGCGATGCGAGTGACGCATCAAACGTCTCGACTAGACGCCCCTTTGCATTGGTGAGCCTGTCTGCACGTTTTTGCACAAACTGGCGCACGTCGTCGAGAAACTTGCGAGCACCCTCTTGCAGATCGAGACTGGCATCTGACTGGTCGTTATAAGCCAACAAAGCATCGGTGACCAGATGCCGCCGAGTGTATTTGGCTCGCTCGTCTGCCAGCAGGGAGTCGCACACGGCCATGATTGTATCTGGATCCAGCGAAGGCTCTGCATTGCTCCAAGTGATGCTCTCTGCATGCGTCCAGCTGCGCTCAAAGTTGACCGGCACAGCAGATCCTTCCATGTCCACCGGATCCAATCCGTCGGAGCCAAACTGGAACTGCACGACGTCGCCAGCAGATGTCCGGACCGTGTTGTCGTACTGTGTGGACAAATCCTCCAGAGACTTCATCAATCTTCTGGACATGTATCCCGTCTCTGCCGTCTTCACGGCCGTATCGACCAGACCCTCTCGACCAGAGATTGCGTGAAACAGGAACTCCGTAGGCAAGAGACCCGAGTAGAAGCTGTTCTGCACGAATCCCTTGGAGGCCGGATTGCGCACATTTTTGGGGAAATGTGGGAGACTCCGGTCTTGGAAGCCATTAGGCACACGCTGGCCACCAATGATCTGCTGTCCGACAACGGCCACCATTTGCGCCACGTTAATGGCCAGACCCTTGGATCCGGATGTGGCCATGGTAAGCGGTGCGTTATGTTTGCTGAGCGTCTCAAGACAGAGATCGCCGGCCGCGGATCGAACTTTGCTCAGAACACCAGAAATCGAGTTCTCCAATGTTTGGTCCAGGTTACAGCCTGCAGACTTTTCGAGCTTGCCAGTGTTGAACTTGTGGATAAGATCGTCACACTTCAGATTGGCCTCCCGAACAAGGACTTTGATCTTTTCTCGAAGAGTGGCAAGCGGGAACACGTCGAATATACCGATGGATAAACCGAAGTTGCCCATGAAACGCGCACAGAGCCTTGCGAGCCGATTCATAGCTATGACGGCCTCGTCCGGGCCGTAGTCACGCAGAATGACGTAGAACACAGAGTCCTTTTTTCCGGAGCCAACCGTCGATTTGTCCATTCGCCCACACATGACCTCTGAATTGCGAACTACCAGAAAGTTGTCGTCTGGGTCCATGTCAGGGGCTTCACCCGGACGCCTCTTGTATGCCTTGCATCTAGCATCGAGGTTAACCAACACTTTGGAGGATTTGTTCGGACGCATCATCATATTGAAGACCTGTTTCCCCGTCCAGAGTGCCTGGGGTTTCAAGATTGCGGGAGGCGGGATGTCAAGCTGCTCCTCCGAGCCAGTCATGTGCGCACACATGTAGGCAAACGTGTGCCGGGTGAAGAACCGATCCTTGCTGCTGATAAGATAGGCGGCCGTGATAAAATCCTGCGTGGCTGCAATGATGGGCTCTCCGTTTTTCGGAGTCGCCAGGTTGTGCTTCACTCCCATCAGAGTCAGGGCTTCAGCTCTAGCCTCTTCAGTTTGAGGGACGTGGAGATTCATCTCATCACCATCGAAATCTGCGTTGTATGGACCGCACACACATTCGTTTAGCCGGAAAGTCCTCCAAGGCCGGACTTTGACCAGATGCGACATGATACTGAGCTTGTGAAGAGATGGTTGACGATTGAAGAGAACAATGTCGCCATCCTCGAGATGGCGTTCGACAGTGTCCCCGACTCTCAGGTCTTTCGCCATTTGTTCTTTATTACCAAAATTCAGATCCAACTTGTATCCTCCATCATCTTTTTTGATGATAGTCTTGGCTCCCGGCCATTGTGTCGGACCATTGAGAACCAAATTCCGGAGTTTTCGGATGTTGATGTGGTTGACTCTTTCGGGATACGACAGATTCTTTGCAACAAGCACAGGGACAGCAACCTCGTTGATAGCAAGATTGGGGTCGGGCGAGATGACTGTGCGTCCAGAAAAGTCGACTCGTTTGCCGGACAAGTTTCCTCGAAAACGTCCCTGTTTTCCCTTGAGCCGCTGTGAAAATCCTCGGATGGGCTTACCATGACGGGCTGCAGTAAGTCCTGGAAGTTCGCTGTTGATGTACATCGCCAGCTGAAATTGCAAGAACTCCCATTGTTCCATCAGAGTAGTGATTGGAGCACCTTTGACCAGCGCAGTGCGGATCAACCCGCAAACCTGAACAATCTCGGCCAGCTTGGTCGTCAAGTCATCTTCTGTGCTGGAGCTTTGCTGCTGAACTGACGGGCGGATGCAGACGGGTGGTGCTGGTAGATACTGCCAGATGAACATCTCTGGTCGACCATCCAGGGGATCCAGACCAAGAAGCTCGCAGTCACTTGGACTGATCTTCTTGAAAAGGTTCAACACATGGAGAGGGTCGAGGTCCTCAAGAGCTCGGTGCAGATGTTTTTCCAGATCTGGTATCCTCTTCTTGGCTTCCGAGAATGAATGTTCAAATTCCCTCTTTCTTGCTGGGGGTATCTTCTTCACTGCCGATGATTTGTTGAACGCTACAAACCGGTCGTGGGCAACCTTCAAGGGGCCAATTTTCTTGATCGATCCGTTCAGAGATTGGCAATATGGACATTCCTTGCACTTTTTGCAGATCTCGTTAACCTTCTTGCATATCTGTGTCTTTCGAAGATTGTCGATTCCCGGTTTTCGGAGCTCTTTCAAAAACGTTCGTCGATCTGACTCCATCAGCAATACGCGCCCACAGTCCTGAAAGTGTGAAGGGAAGAAGTCAGTAAGCCGATAACAGGGAGAATTCAGACAGGTGAAGGGGCACCAAACCAACCTTGCAGATGTTTTGTAGGATCTTGATGGTAAAGCCTAGGTATCCTATGTGGAATACAGGAAGCGGCAGGCGGACGTGCCCAAAGTGGCCAGGGCACATGCTGAGAGGCATCAGACATGTGGCACACTGTCCTATCTTGCTAGACGTTCCCTAGGTACAAGAAGTAGGGTGTTAACGACGCGATAGCGATTCGAGGGAGGCAGATTCGAAAGACGAACCAAGCGAGAGTCGAGAGGCCCATGGGGATACGGTGCTCGGTTGTTCTCGACATCGTACAGCATAGAGTCCGATATTTCAAGGACGCTTTGCTTGACAATGTCTTGGCCTGATCTGAAAGCCGGCGCATTAGTCCAAGTTCAGCCAGGGCGCAGCTATGAGTCGGTGCAACTTACTGGATACCAAACTTGAAGCGCTTGAAGCGCTTTGGCAGCTCGTCAACAACCTGCTCTTTGCAGGCTTTAACGGAGGGGGCCATGGTTCACGTAAGGTACTGAGCGCGCATGCGCTCAAAATGTTTTAGAGAAGTTTTCCACTCCGAGACAAGATATGCTCAATTGTTTAGCGCAAAGGAAGCAAGCGACAGAGGCAAGTTTTAAAATTCTTGATGCAGAAGCTCGTCCCCCACCAAATGCGAAGCAAACCTCGTGACTCGCAGTCTATCACGTGCAAAACGGGTCCTTATCGCTATCGAATCCCGACTCTGGACTTTCGTCGCGAATGAAACTAGGCCATTCTGGCTGGAACTGGCAATTTGCGGGGCCTTCTGGGTCACGTGTAGTTCATTGCCGTTCTCACTTACACACTCGAATCACGGAGCTTCAGTCGATACTGAAATGAACTATCATCCTTATTAAGGAGTGTTCCAATTGGTAGATTGTTATGCACTACATCCCGCCTACCACTGGTACAATTCTTAGAAGAAATTGGTGGTTTACCTCTATTTACCAAGTTCTTACTCTGTAGAACCTAAACTACAATAAAAACTGTCGAATAATACACGCCAGAGTGATTAAATAAACTACTACAAGACATAGGAAAAAAACCGGGCGATTATACGAAGGCGATTTTTAAGTTTGTAGGCAAACTCGGTATAGTAAAATAAAAAACGGACGGTTTGTAAACCTAGGGTTATTCGGGAAAGTATAATATAAAGGAGTACTTACAAAGTGTACTATAATACATAGAGTAAAGGAGGGCTATACATTTAACTATAAGTTATAGGGTATAGCGAATTATATATTATTTCCTCTTAATGTATTGTATTTAAATACTTATTGTCGTCCTTTCCTATTGTAAAAGGTTGTGGACGCTGTAACTAAGATACGTTACTATTACAGCCTTCTTGCTTATTATACTATAGTACATAGAACTTGCCGTACTTGTTTTATTGCGTACAAAGAGCCTTTAATTAGGCGACCACTAATTGGAAACGGAAGTATACGTTATGTAACAAGGGTATAGACTCGGGTTTCGGAGAAACAAAGACGTGCCAGAGAGAGCAAAGGGAAAGTAAACGAAGAACGTCCCTACTAGGATTGAGACATGACATCCGTCGTATGCGACAGCTGGTGGACGGTTGGAAGCGGACATTCACCTAATACGCCAAGATCGGGCGGACGGGAGAGATAAAGGCATTATTTCGGCCAACAACGCTCCCTCGAATCGCATTCTCCTTTCTGGACATACCTTTGAGATCCGTTTGGAATCCGATGACGTGAAGAAAGTGAAGGATATGGTGGATCTCCAAAGGGCCTGTGTCTAGATTGATAGTTTGTCTGATGCCGCGGAACGGGATGACTTCTTCCACAAAGGTGACGAGTATTATCTCAAACGATGGCGGAAACACGCGCATTTCCGATCAGAAAATATGCCGAGCACTACGGCTTGGATGCGCCAATCAATGCAGAAGATCCCGAGTCTGATTCTCATACATCACCGGAAGAGTACTTCGGAATGCCTTAGAAGCAGAGTACAGGGGAACCGGGTGATAGTCTAATCGGTGGCCATGCAGAATTGTCTGCTCCCACAAAGGGTACTTTTCGAAACCACGAACCCCGTATGACGACAAAAATGCCCAGCCGTCGTTGTTAGCTAAGTTGCAGTGTATTTAGCTAGGCGCAACCGCAATTTTTTCCGAAGGAAGCATTGTGGCAGAAAGCTTGGCTTGTTGCGTTTGGGAGCTCCAAATACATTTGCCGGATTGATTTCATGGGTACTAAAACTAAGCGTAAGATATGCTGGAATACGGGAGAGTTATACCGCATGTTTGTCGTTTTCTCCTAACACGGAGGACGATGTCGGTACCGAACAAAGATTGTCGTATGAAAGTAGATTATAGTTGAAGATATTCAGCGTCTCAGTGTCACCAACTGGCCATGCCGCATAATTTCAACTGGGCCCGCTTGACTCAGTGCTTCCTGTTTGTTAGTAGACAGTCTGTTAAAAGGCGGCGGCTTTCTTCACGAAAGTCAAGACCACCTACAAAAATGACTAAAACTGTTTGACAGAGCCAATTGCGAGCCATAGCAAGCTTTATAACTCCTCATTCGGTACAATATGCAGCCTTGCAGTAAGCAGGGACTAGATTGGCAAAACAATTGCCATGAGGCTGCGCAATTCCAGGCATTCACAGCATTTTTTTGCCCACCCGAGTCCTGCTTGCTTCAAACTAGGCATTGCTATGAAAAGCCAATGCTAGTAAGAACGTAAAGTCTACCTTTGAAACCAAGAGCCTCAAATTTCAACAAAAAGCCCAACATACTTTGCCAAGAAACCAACTCTCCATCTTCTCCCCACCCTCCGTCCCCTCTCCACCATCCGCCTTCACCGTACCTTGACACAAACTCCATAGTTACCCCCTGTCTACTCCGTAAGCATCGGCATTTGAAGTTGAAGTAGGATCACGTGACCACTATGTAACCGTTGCGGATACTATTGCTGTTAGCTTGAGCATTGCCTTAATACCAAAAAGGCAGCTTTAGGCGGCGCAGAAAATTTTCACGAAGCGGCCGACGTACCCGCATTGGTTATGTGATCGAAGCCACCCTACTGCTCCCATGAAGAGGTGTAGTGAGTGCTCGAATTAGCGTCGAGCGCACGGATTCTTACATTAATCACGTCAGAGCTGCCGCTGGACTCAACTACCCGCGTCCGTCGTTCGGCGATAGGTTCCCGAGAAGGGGGAGAAGAGAGGAGTCTGGCCATTCATAGTGTAATGGGCCCACAAAAGGAACATCTCGTTGACCATGAGCTTCGGAAGTTATGGAGTACATGGCCTGTTCATCTGACATATTTTTCCACCGTACGCGGAGGAATAGCGAGGAGTTTCCGGTATATCTGCAGCTCAAGTACCTTCTACCACGACAGTACTGAGACCTTGCCTTTCACTATCCCATACCTAAATTTATAGTTTGCAGCAATGTCGTACCCCGAGCAGCACATCGAAAGCGTACGTTATTCTATAGTCTAGGTATGATTGGAGCTAACGCAAGTCCCGTGACTGTCTACAGCTGAAGAACAAGAGCTTGTTCTCAGGCGAGGCCCTCATTGACGGAAAATGGGTTACCAAAGACAAGAAGTTTGATGTCTACGGTACGTAACCTCTGTTTGCAAACGAGCGAACAAATGGACAAAGGCTGACTCGCATGCAACCAAACAGAGCCGTCGAGTGAGGCCGTTCTCGGCCAGGTGTCCAACTGCTCGCTGGAGGACTTCCAGACGGCCATCCAGAGCGCCGACGTGGCACAGCGGGCCTTCTTTGAGAGCACAACGGGTGCCCAGAGAGGCCAGCTGCTGCGGAGGTGGAACGACCTTGTCCTGGAAAACCTTGACGACCGTGAGTCCAGTCCTGTCTCTGTCTGATGCCGTGCTGCCCTGTTTCGACTCTGCCCATCGGCTCGCTGACCACGATGCAGTCGCCGTCATCCTGTCGCTCGAGAACGGCAAGACGCTGAGCGAGGCCAAGGGCGAGGTGCTCTATGCAGCCAGCTTCCTCGCCTGGTTTGCCGAAGAGGCCACGCGCGCGTACGGCGTGACCATCCCGTCGTCGACGCCACACACGACGCTGATGACGCTGCGCGAGCCCATTGGCGTCTGCGCCATCATCACGCCGTGGAACTTCCCGGCGGCCATGATCACGCGCAAGGTTGGTCCGGCCCTGGCGGCCGGCTGCGCCGTCGTGATCAAGCCGCCCAGCGAGACGCCCTTTACCTGCATGGCCCTGACCAAGCTGGCGGTCCTGGCCGGAATTCCCCCGGCGGCCATCCAGGTCTGCCCGACCAAGGACCGACAGGCGGCCACGGAGCTGGCTACGAACCCGCTGGTCAAGAAGCTCAGCTTCACCGGCTCGACCGGCGTCGGGAAGATGCTGGCCAAGCTGGCCACCGGCACGCTCAAGAAGGTCAGCCTCGAGCTCGGCGGCAACGCGCCCTTTATCGTGTTCAACGACGCCAACCTCGACCTCGCTGTCGAGGGCGCCATGCTCTGCAAGTTCCGCTGCTCCGGACAGACATGCGTCTGGTGAGTTTTGTCCCACATCTCCCACCCCGTTTTCCCGCATCCGATCGTCTCTGACCTCTCAGCGCGAACCGTCTGTACGTTCAGAAGGGTGTGGCCGAGGAGTTCACCGCAAAGCTGGTCAAGGCAGTCCAGGCGCTCAAGACTGGCCCCGGCCTCGACCCGACCACGACCCAGGGCCCGCTCGTGAACAAGGCCGCCGTCGACAAGGTTCGGGAGCATGTGGCGGATGCGGTTGCCAAGGGCGCCAAGATCGAGGTCGGCGGCAAAGTCACGCGCACTACTGGCTTCTTCCACGACCCAACCGTGCTCTCGGGCATGAAGGCTGAGATGATCGTCAGCCGCGACGAGACGTTCGGTCCCCTGGCGCCTATTTTCGAGTTTGAGACCGAACAGGAGGTTCTGCGGCTGGCCAACGACACCGAGTTCGGCCTGGCCGGCTACTTCTTCTCCCAGGATATCGCACGGGCCATGCGCGTCGCGCAGAAGCTGCAGGTGGGCATGGTCGGCGTCAACACCGGCAAGATCAGCGCTGCCGAGGCGCCCTTTGGCGGCGTCAAGGAGAGCGGCTACGGAAAGGAGGGCAGCCTCTACGGCATGGACGAGTACCAGATCACGAAGAGTGTCACCATCGGCAACCAGGATGCTGGCCTGTAGATAGGAGACCTCTCCAAAAAGATGGAACATACGGAGTAGAGGAGACTAATCGGACAAACATGTGAAAGGCTGCAGCTTAGTTCCAATTGGTGAGAGATACGACGGAGGCCACCCGGAAGCGGACATTACACAGCCGCCGTGCAAGCAGATCCACGGGGTCAATGCAGTGCGACATCGTAGATCGTGGGCCAATAGCATAGTCCCAGAAAAGCAAAGGCCTTTCGAAAATCTGGTGATTTGCTTCGCCTCCTCTTATCTTGCCGCTGTGGAGGCCTGCGGCCTGACTCTGCCGCTTGGTCTACCAGGAATCCACACAGCCTGTGTGGAAGCCTGAAGCATATACTGTGCGGCGCAGACCATTTCGACCCACCTGTTGGAGTTCTCAGGGCGCGTACCAGTTCTCTACGGCGCCTAGACGCAATCAGTCTTCTGCTCATGTTTCACAGAAATGGGCGAAAGAGGGCGGCGCCTAATAAACGGGATTAAAGCATGCATACGATAAGATAACGGGATAATGCTTTGTCGCTGAGAGCCTATTGTCAGGCAATCGTAGGCGTCAATTTACGTCAAGTGTGGCTGTAGACACGGGAGACGGGTCGGAGCAGATCATTCCCGGCGGTTAGCCGCATGACCCCTATTACTCGATCAGCCACAGTCTTTCTGCTCGCATGTTGCCACCTCTCGAGAGATAAATAGAGAAGTCCCGTAGCCGGACAATGTGTGTAGAAAGGTTTGTATAACCAATCTATTTGCAGAGCAATTCATTCTATTCACATCAAACATCATGCGTCTTCTATATTGGGATGGCAGGGCCGAGCCCTATCTAGTCGAGGCGCATCCCAACAACATCCCGCCCTATGCCATCCTTTCACACACCTGGGTAGAGGGCGAGGAGGTTCTATTCGCAGACTTCCAGAATCACACAGCAAAGAATCGGCCCGGCTACCGCAAGATCCTTTTCTGTGCCGAACAGGCCAGGCGGGACAATCTCTCCTATTTCTGGGTGGACACTTGCTGCATCGACAAGACAACGAGTGCAGAGCTGACCGAGAACATTAACAGCATGTACCAATTCTATCAGAATGCGGTCCGCTGCTATGCCTATCTCACCGACGTGACGTGCACAGATGCAAGCAACACCAAAAAATGGCATGCGGCGTTCCAAAACAGCCGCTGGTTCACGCGTGGCTGGACGCTGCAAGAGTTGATAGCGCCGGTCGATGTGGCGTTCTTCTCAAATTCGGGTGTCCTGCTCGGAAACAGAAGCTCGCTCGATACTTTAGTGAGCAAGGTGACCCAAATACCGGTGGATGTGCTCAAAAAATCCAAACCGTTGGCCTACTTAGACCCGGAAACGGTGTTTGGATGGATGGACAAACGCGATACGCTGCGCCCTGAAGACAAGTCGTACGCAATGCTGGGTCTCTTCGATGTGCACATGGGGGCATCATATGGAGAAGGAGGAAAGCATGCGCGGCAGAGGCTCCAGGACGCGCTGGATCGAGTTGCCGAGCGTTCGCGCGTGTACTCTACTTATGTCGGCGGTATGGGCGGCGCCAACTTTTCCCTTTTGGCACCAGTGGGACAAAGGGTCCAAGAGCTACATATGTGGTCATCCAAGCAAAATATCCAGGCAATTCGTGTTAAGTACACGAACGGCCAAGAGGAGCTAGTCGGACAGGCCTTTGGCAACAGCGCATATTCTCACTTTGTCTTTAACCAGGATGAGCGTATCGCCAGGTTGATGCTCTGGGACAACCACGATGGCCGCCGTTTGGGTGGCATCGGTTTCACAACTACGGACAATCGCAGTCTGGAGTTCGGTAAAAGTAAAAAGTCGAAGGTTGAATGGGAGAACAGGCATTTTCGGCTCATTGGCGTTTGTGGCACGTCTGCCCAGGACATCAACCGCCTAGCCTTCGTCTTTTCGAGTTGATATTGGAATCTGTTGATGACAAACGAATACTATTGAGCTGTATATAATAGCGTGTTCTTATTATATAACGTGCGGGTTTTATATCAAATTGTCTATTTTCGGCCTTATACGAAACCTGTCGGTTCCCTTAGAAGG
>LDEF01000010.1:297976-315554 GCA_001455505.1 Leptographium lundbergii
ATTCCAACAGCTACCAACAAAACCGTTCATTTGCGGTAGAACCATTTACATTCGTTATAGTCACATTTTGTAGTAGTTACTAATATAGTACTTATAGTAGTAATTGATCCCCGTCTCGGTATTCAATTTGTCTACATATTCGAGTACAGCTCTTTTCATTGCTCGCGAATGTAAGCACCAGATTTGTCATACTGATACAATATGATACGAATAAATAAACATCCTCAGCCAGACAAAAATATTTGTCTTAAAAGAACAGTGGACCACAGTCTCTTTTAATATTGACATTTTCGATTCGCATGCTATTCGTTGCTAAAGCGTAGTGGGGCACTTTGTCCCAAAATATGGCAGTCCAGTGAGCTCTGTCAGCGCAGTAAGATACGAAATAGATTTGCTGTCATTCTTCCCCGTTTCTTTAGAAATCCCACAATTTGCAAATTTACGAGTATATTGATTCCAGACTGGCCCATGGGAGCGGGAAAAAGATTTAAACGACAAAAAGTCTGGAGAAACTCCAAAACATCTATGCAATAACCTCTAACAGATCGAGGCCGAAAATTGAATTTGCGCTTCTAGGCTCCCTGCATCGGCCCAAGCGGCATCTGTCAATCACATTATATTTTGGTGCTATTGCCCAGCAATGTCCAGGTTGCAATAGGCCATAATAATTACTGTGAGCTTTCCCGAGATAGGTGGGGCTTACCGGTGGTCTGTCAACCGTTGCAGCTACCTACAGCTGCTATGGCAACTCCAAGGAGGAGCAGTCAAGAACAACTTTCTCCCTGCTTCCCCGCAGTGCCCAGGTGCCTTTCCCGCGCACTTTAACCGTCGCACTGTTTCGGGCCACGGTATATTGGCTGAAAAATTGTCTCTGCCTACATATTCAATATATAACATGCCGTTGACTAAGATACAAGTCTCATCAAGCTCGCTACCTCAATGCCTTCCCCTCAGTACAGTTGACCCGATAGGAGTACCATCCTACCATTTATCCAACGCAATTGCTAAACCGTAAAAGCTTGTAACTGTACGCAGTGCAGGTCATGGAACGCTACTTAAGGATTCACTGACGGTCACTGGTTGGCCGACACTGCCGGAAGCCCCCACCCTTTGATGCAGCTAGGCTCATTTACCCCGCATTTCGACGACTGCCACCATATTAGCGTGTGTCCGTTAGTTTATCTGGGGAGGGAATCCACTATTCGTTGTCTATAAGGGGATGAATTATAAGGGAGTACGGTGTAAGACAACGTGCATGCAATGCGCGAAGTAGGTGTGTGAGAGGATACAGAGACAACCGGCGTTAACTGTCGTGGTGGTATGTATATCGCATCACACTGTACAAGGGAGGCTGTCTTTGTATTTTGTCTTCCGTACTGAAACGGCACGAGACCTCGTAACTCGTGTGCATGTTGGCTGCAGCCCTGAAAGAGAAGGGGGGATCAGTGACCTCCACGCCGAGACCTTTCTTGGAAAGCAGCTCAGTGAGGAGTGACGCGGATGTTTGGCGGCGGTTGACCCTTTGAGGGTCGGACAGACTGCCACACTCGTCGGGTTTGAGGCTGGTTGGGCCAGAATTGGTCACCCTGCTCCTATTTTATTGCCTACATGAACTCGCATTTCTTCTTCTTCTCTCTTCCTTTTCCAATACGGTTTCTTATCATCTACATACTACTTTCATCAACTTAACCTTCAAAATCAGCTTTGTGCATCACATAAGTCGCCATATCTCGATAGATTTCGAAAAGAAGTATGTACAACTCTACAGGCTCGCCCAGTTCCATCATTTGATCCTTCTGATGCACCTTTCTTTTTCTCAAGACTGTTCATCTCCAATTCGATCTCGTGTCCCCTAAACCAGCGAGTTCCATCACTGACAAGCATCGTCTTCCTGTCTTTCAGAGATACACTACCATAAAGACTTCGCTCCCATTATTTTCGCCATGGCCTCCCGTGTCCCCGCTGCTAAGGCTACAGAGCTCATCACATTCGGTGCTGCCGGTCTGGTCGGGTTTGCTCCCGTCTACTTCTTGTTTGCACCCAAAGGTGATGAGCAAATGGCCCGTCACACTACCCGCTGGGCTCCTCGCTGGGAACATGTTACTACCAACTATCTCACGCCGCCGGTTGAAAACACCGTCCGGAACCACATTTCGCCTCCCATTGAGCGCACTATGAAGCACTTTGATCGTCTAGCCAACCCACACATGGCACGGGCTGCACAGAACCTTGACCGGCGGATCCGAGCAGGCATCGCGCGGGTGCAGAAATGATCTTGCAGTGGTCTGAAATGTCGGCATGGAATACTGAAGGCGCTCGAGTATCGAAGCTTGCAGGTTGCCACCATCCTTCGGTTTTCACATCTCCATCCCCGTGTTTGATCACAATGTTTCCGGGGTAAGAGCTATAGGCTATCTTTCGTTTATGTTCCTACAAATTACATGCATTTTCCACATATTGTGCAGTACATGTTCGCAGACTTTTTCGTTTTACGTAGCTTTCTGGTCTGCCCTATACTTAGTGGAGATACAGTCTTCCCAACACCGTATGGCAATGTAGTATGATCTTGCTGACTGAGAATGAGGGGAAGCAACTGTGTGCCGCAGCATCTCCTTGTATCGTAGCTCCATGCCCGCAGAGCCAAGGCCATCGAAAACCAAAACACAGATTCTGGGCTGTTCCAGTCATTGATACATTACTTGTCAACGCTCAAGGCGACAAACACAACCAGAACTGCCGCATAGGCCGCCGTGCTTGAAAGCACATCTCCGTCTTTGTCGAGGACATACGCCATAAGAAGCCCAAATACAGCTACGAAAGCGGTCGTGGAGGCGAGCCCAACGTAGAGGATTCTGTTCAGCATCATGAGCCACATTGGTCCGGTGAGAAAGGAGGCACCTCCTGCGGCCACCACAACACGTTCGACAAAGGCGCTGATGTTTTTCTTCCTGCGCGAGCCTTCAATCGGAAAATACGCCTTGTCCCACTTCATAACAACAGCAGGTTCGCACAGGCCAACCTTCTGTTTTATTGTCAAATCCGACATGGCATTTTCGAGAACTTTCCGATCAAGAGCGCGCACACCCGTGATCAGGAATGGGTCTCGTGATTTCTTGCCGCAGTTCACCATTTAGTCATGGTCCTGAAGCGCTTGAACTGGTCCGGTGAGCTGACCACTTGCCATCCAAGGGGGTGCTTATGGGGCTGCTTCACCTACCATGCTGCCGAAGGTCTCCCCAGTTCTGTACGCTGGGCTGGTTGCCGTCAAGGATGTCCCTGGCGTGGTGCGCAAGTTTGCATTGAAGCTGACGCAGTTGAATTCTCTGCATCTCCGCCAAATTAATCGCAAAGCTTGACTTGTTCTGCCTGTCACTCAAAATAGAAGCAGGCCGAATCCGATAGACGAGGAAGCCGCTTTCCTCCTTGGTCATATCATACAGCAGATCTTCTAACTTCTCTTCTCGCGTCGGTTGCACAGCTACATTGGTATCTCTAATGTTTGTGCTAGCTGCAGCGGTGATGTTAGCCGACTCTGGGCTACTGGGGTGAGATTGGGAGTCCATGCTTGTTTCTGCGAGGCGGAAGTTCAAAGTTTTGCCAGAACTTTGACAAAATTCGTATTGCTGATTCCCTCTACATTTTTAGGGGCAGGCATCTTCATATATGCTGAACATATGTAAGATAGTTACATGGGGCTATGGCAAGGCAGTGGCAGTGGCAGAATGCTACCTTCGCGTGCACGGCCAAGACGCATGTGAGTTGCTAAGGGCCATGATTCTATACCTGAAAAGGTTAGGTAAACGGCTGGAGGGGGCTGGAGGCTGAAGTTGGGGTCCATAGATGGCCAGACTAATTTAAGTGAAGCTTTGGGTAGCTGAAGATCGTGACACACTGTTACTAGGACGAACTGCCGACATAGTGATCTAAATTCAGTTCAAGAAGACGAGGCAGCAAAGAAGCACAAGTTGTATTTATCTCAGGGTGCACGAAGCATGAGATCCTTTAGCCTCCCACCTGGGACTCGCCTACAAGCGTCTATGCAATACATAAAGAGGACCAGAGCCTCTGCATGTCCGTGCATCATCGTGTCCAAGTGTTACTTTTTGGCCATACTTCATCGTCGACCCATCATGCTTCCCACCAAGTCTTGCGTCGTTTCTGCGGCAGTATCCCCAACCGGAGACCTAGAAATCATGTTCGGCTCTCCTGGTGCGGCTGATAATTATTACTCCCACCTCTTTCCAGATCTACGCAAGGAGCTGCAGGTCCGGAAACGCAATAGTTCGGTCTTGATGAAGCTGCCGCCCGAACTTACAACGACCCTTTTGGATGCCGGCTTTTCCATCCAATTTGCATCCAGAAGCGCTGAGCAGCAGTCTGTCCAAGAGTGGGCAGGGAAATTAAGAGTATTCGGGTTAAACAAGGACTACCCAAACACTTTGACTCTCGTCAAAACATCTTACTGGATAGAGTCGACTGAAGGTAGATGGTATGGCAGAGACACCCCAATCAGCCCCAAAAGTATTTAAGAGTCGTTCCTCTCCCGGACGAGAGTCAGAAGACCGTACAGCATGGACCTTGTACTTCCGACGAGAGCCAAAAAGGCATAGAGCAAGCACATCAGCCCGAAGAGGATCAAAAATGCATACGGTCACAACGCCCTATCCGCTCAGGGCGGACTAATAGCATGAGGCGCGACGAGTCGCACAGGAAACGATCTAAAGCTCGTGACGATTTTTTCTCAAAAGTGGTGGAGAAAGTTGCCACGACGGCACGAAAATTTTCGCAAGGACAACTGGGATTTGGAGGGAAATGAGGTTGAATTAAGCAAGGGATGAAATTGGGTGCCGGCAGATGAGGGAGAAAGTAACAGGATTATGTTCCTGCTCATGCAATAATGTGGACATGGTGCATGAGTCTTTAGCGGAATGAAGCGGGAAAAAGAAAGAAAGATGGAAATTTCCGAGGCTCTTCTGAGTCGAGTAATTTGGTTCACTGGGCAGTCTGAGTATGCGAGTCTACGCCTTGCTTTGTTAAAATACCATAATTTTGCAACAAATTTGGAGTCAAAAAAGAAACTTCCAAAAAATTGGGCAGCAATTCAGTTGCTTTGGACAGAAGGAAATGTGTATGCCCGTATTCTAGTTTCATGAAAATTGTGAAATTGTGTGCATATTAAGTTGAACGTCGGAATTTGAATTACGTCGTACTCCATATTGCAAAAACCGAGAAAATATTAAGAATACGGAGTACGGATACGCTCTCAGACTCGAGAGGGATTCGCACTAGTAATATGCGTATACGGATCGAGTCATCTTACTGGAAACCGTTGTAATCTAGATTGACAACCTGCCGCAATTTCTCTCGCAGATTTGCCCTACATACAAAGCTTGAACAAAGGATTCGTAGATGCGTTTTGGCGTAAAGCATCCTGGGTGGACCCTGGCTGTAGGACCCCACAACGACGTCCAGTAAACAACAAAGGCCCCGCAACAAACAGCATTCCTCCGATGTTAGGCGCAGTGACCTAGCTAATTTCAGTGCACGTGCCTTATTTGCATGTTTAGTCGTGCGCAATAGGGGGTTGCCAAATTATAGGCCCTACTTCGTACCAATGGTGCTAACGCTTTCGTTTGGCCCCTGAAAGATGCTGCCAGGGACAGCGCTCCACCAGACAGTTGGTAACCAACCGCCTGCATGTCATCATGCACTAAAGCGCGGTTGCAGCTGTCGGCACTGACGCAGGTGCTCGAACCCTATGATAAGCTTTGGCTTGCCGCTTTGTTTTCTCCAATTGTTGGTCGGCCGAGCCGGCAGGGCCATCCTTCGTTGCACAACTGCTGCACAACGGGGCACGGATGGTGCAGGCGGCAGGGTGACAGACGGCCTCTACGGCCACGGACCCTTGTGGACATGCAAGATTCCGCCTGTCAGAGGGACATGCTCCACGGAGTGCTTGGAGACGTTTACTTCGGGTTTACCGCAGGATTACCTCAGAGCGCCAATGTGCTGGAATGTCCATCGAAGCCAACGCGGTCTAATATTGGAAATCTTTACATACATGTGGCTATTAAACATTAGGTCCGCCAACGGGCGGCCTCAAGTAGTTGTACAGAGAGAAAAACAAAACTCCAGTTCCATGTGCGCCCGGGGGTTCATCCGCGTCACAGCCCGTCTGTCTCTTCCCGTAAAGCGTCAAGCCGTGAGGCTGCATGCACATTATTACGTTACCACACATTCATTTCCAAGCTCAGCACGTTGAATATCACGGTGGTCTCGGAATAGTACGCCTCGGAACCGAAACTGAAGTAGCCGATGTAGTCGGTGCTGGACGGCGAGTACTTGAGGCCCAGGTTGGGAAGTGAGGTCAGCAGCGGATGGATGCTGCCGTTGAAGGTGTTTGTCTCGCTTTCGGAGATCCAGGTGAGGACGTGCTGTTCCTTGCTGTTTGTGCCGTTGTAGAGCGTGCTGGGGGGCCTGTCAGCAGGGAAGGGCAGCACGAACGGGCAGAGACGGGCAGAGACTCACAAGTTGACGCCGTCCACAATCTGGGAGGCCACGATGCCGTCGGAATAGCCGATGGGATCGGCATACTTGCCAAACTGGGCAAACCACACCATGACCTCGTAGTCGGCATCGGAGGTGAGCTGCGACTTGGTGGCGTTCTTGTCAAAGAACATGTCGATGGCGACGTTGGCACTGAAGTCGACGGAAATGACAGCCCGCTTCGAGGTAGAGTTGGTGACGGTGGTGGTAGTGGTGTTGCTGTTGGTGACGGTGAGGGTCTTGTTGTCGGTGTAGGTCCAGTGCATGTCGATGCCGAGCTGGGTCAGGCTGCCGAGCTTGGCGGGCAAGACGTCGCCCTGGATCATGATGTTGGGGTAGGCATGCACGGGCTGGCTGGTCTCGCCGACGGGGTACTGCCAGGTGGCAGACCACTTGGGTGCGGTTGTGTTTGTGGGATACGTTTCATTGTTGAACGTGGTGACCTGGGATGTCAGCAGGAGGAGGTAGGAGGAGATAGGACGACGAGACTCACGTTCAGACACAGGCCACCGCCTTCAGACTCCTCCCAACCCCACTGGTTCGGGTTGACTGTGGCTGTTAGCTGGAGGTCACGACGCGGAAACGAGGCCGACAAGAGCCACAGGAGCGAACAAAGAAGGCGACAGACGAACCGGTATAGTTCTGGCCGTTGGTGGTGTTGATGGCAATCTCGTTGTACTGCTGGCAGTACTCGGAAATGGTGGTGCCGCCAATGACGACGGTGGCGTTGGGCTTGTCGCCGTCCCAGCCGGGATACGTGCTGTTGTCGTCGGTGCCGTTTCCGCTGTCACCACCGCCGCCGCCGAATCCGCCGCCGCCGGACGGGTTAGAGAAGAGCGGCGCCTGGCCGGTGACGCGACGGTGGTAGTCGATGCCGGCGAGCACGCCAGCAGTGCCGCCAATGGGAATGGCCAGCAGGCCGGCGTTGAGCACCGACAGCAAGAGGGTGACGATCATGGCGATGCTGGATGCGTTACTGGCAGGCGGAAGGCATGTTTGACAGACGGGCAGACGTGTATTTTTTCAGTGGTGTAACGGACAGCGTTCGAGATCGGACCGACGCCAGCCTAATACGAGATTTTTTGGTGTTTTCCTTTTGGCGCTCGCAGAGGCCGGAAGAGGAAGCGCAAGCGGGCGTGGGAATGGAAGTGGAACAGGGGTGAGCAGAGAGCGAGGGTCCGGGCGTCACGGGCTAGCCGTCAGTGGATATATACTCGTATGCAGACGAAATACGAGCTGATTAGGAATGGTAGAGTGGGATTAGGACGAGACAGATAAGGACAGGCCCCCTGTTGGCTGCGTGTCCAAGGTGGACAGCTCCGCCCAGAAGGCGCACTCCGGCTCGTAATCAGCAGACGGACCCTGGAGGCTAGCCGGCTACGGACTACGAGGAAACTTGTCTTTTGCACCCAGGTGGCGCCGATCTTGTCGTACCTCACCCCTGTGCCAGGCCCGCAGCTCCCAGATCTGGCTGCTCGTATGAGCAGGCCGGCCTGTCGTGTCTGTGTCAGCCGGGAACGGGGGCCTCATACGAACAGAGCCAAATTCGCTGACAGCCGACCTGCTGCGTTCCTGGTGCCGGGCGTTGGCCCCCCTGTCTTCCCGGCAGCCAGGCCAACCGGTGCGCGATGCCTCGTGGGCATTCCAGGCGAGGCTAACAGGCCAGCCGAGCCGAGAGGCCACACACAAAGAAGGAAAAACAGAAAAAAAAAAAAAGAAAAAAAAAAGAAAACAGAAAAGACACACAGTACGGGCTCTTCTGGCTCCTAGTTTCTGCTCCATTCCCGCCCATCCGCCCCCCCTTTCAGCTCAGCCAGCCTGGGCTAGCCTCATTCTTGCATAGCGGGTGTTGATAACGACGCTTGGCCCACTGGTGACCTTTCTATATTTGTCCGTGACCTGGTGGATCGCCTCGGACAGGCACGGTTTCCGGTACGACAGTACTTATCACCTCGTAAACTGATAAGCACCAGGGCGACGGAAAAGGGCGCCAGCCTGCGCGCCAACCTCCTAACGGTCCTCGCCCCCCCTACGCGGACTCCGTACTGTACCGTATGTCTCGCAATATCTTGCGAGCTTGAGGGGAAATCCCTATTTTGCCTGACCTGTCTTGTTCCTGTCAGTGATGCTGCCTTTCCCGACTCTGTTTACGTCCCACCATCATTCCTCCTACCATCGCTAGGTCTCGTTGTGTTTTCGTTTTCATATGGCATCTGTCACTCGCTTTGCATAACTTAATTTCACTCGCTTGTCGTCCAATCCCCTCTGCCGAGTCCGTCTTGTCTGCCCTCGAGCAACTAATTTTTCCTTATTTTGCCTGGCATTTTCCACCTCGTTTTTTTCCCAGTTTTTTCCTCTTCTCTCGTTTGGACTGCCTCACCCGTCTTCCTCTCGCTCTCCGATCGGGTAGTCAGCCGCTGCCTCGTCCCCCCTCCCCCCAGCTTCTCGGGCCACCCAGCCGGAGGCCATGATGGAGGAGCAGCCACGGACGCCGGAGGTGCCGGAGTTTGCTCCCCTGAGGCCGCACGATGAGCTCGCCGCGCTGGAAGACCACGAGCACCACGAGCAGCACGAGCTGCACGAGCAGCTGCCGCCGTCGTCTCGCCAGCGACGCTGCACCACGCCCACTACCCTGGGCCTGACCTACTCGACCTCACCCAGCGCCAGTGCCACGCTGCTCTCTTGTTCAGACACCCTCAAGCCCGCGCTCGATCAGCAAGTCGACTTCGACTACATGATCTCGCCGCCTTGGGCCCCCTCGCCCGGTCCCTCTGCCCGTCTCAGCAGCCTCAGCGACTTTCCATCGAGTGCCACGTCGCTTCGGAGCAGTCAGGTACGTACCCCCCTCCCTTGCCTCGCCCTGTTCTCCCTTTTGCCCTTGCGCTCTCCCTCTTGTGTCTCTCTTTTCTCCCTGCCTCTCCTCCTCCCTTCTCCCTCCCGCTCACATCCGACAGAACCCCAGCCACCTGAGCCTGGCCGCGTTCCTCCCCAAGAACGCGTCAGAGCCCCGCGACAAGAGCGTGCCGTCAGAGTCCATCGTGCAGCTGCACCGTCGGGACGATGTCGACATCTCCAAAGGCTGGAAGCGCAAGATCGTCAAGTTCGCCCCGCTGCTCACCTTTTTCAGCAGCGCCGCGTACGTGGCCTACGTCACCTTCCGTATCTACTGCGTCGTCTCGGCTCAGAATAAGAGCCACCGCACCTACGCTCCCGCATGGGTCTTCATTGCCGTCGAGCTGGCCACTGCCATCCCCTCCATGATCCACAATATCTGGACCATGATGGCCGTCAAGCGGAGGCATCGCCCAAAGCTCCGGCTGACTGGCGACGATGTCCCCACTGTTGACGTCTTCATCACCTGCTGCGGCGAGGATGACGAGCTCGTCCTCGACACCGTCCGTGCTGCCTGCGACTTGGACTATCCACGTGACCGCTGCCGCATTGTCCTTCTGGACGACGGCAAGTCCGAGGGTCTCGAGAAGGGCTGCAACCAGCTGAACAACCTGTACGGCAACGTCTTTTACGTCTCCCGGCCCAAGTTCCCCGGCGTGCCGCATCACTTCAAGTCGGGCAACCTCAACTACGGCCTCGAGGCTGTCACTCAGTTTCCCGGTGGTCCCAGCGAGTATATTGCCGCCCTGGATGCCGACATGGTAAGACACGGCCCTCTTTCGCCTGCTGCCTCCAGCCACTCATGCTGACCACTTACAGATTCCCGAGAGGATCTGGCTCCGGGCTATTCTGCCCCATCTGATCATCGACCCCAAGATGGCCCTGGCCTGCCCGCCCCAGCTCTTCTACAACACTCCCCGGTCCGATCCGCTCGCCCAGAATCTCGACTTTTTTGTTCACGTGATCGAGCCCATCAAGGATTCCCTCGGCGTCGCCTGGTGCACCGGTTCCGGCTACCTGGTCCGTCGCGAGGCCATTGACGATGTCGGCCACTTCCCGCTCGGATCCCTGGCCGAGGATGTGGCCACGTCGACCCTGATGCTCGGCAAGGGCTGGAAGACAGCCTTTATCCACGAGCCGCTCCAGTTCGGCACCGTTCCCGGCGACTACGGCAGCCACATCAAGCAGCGGACTCGCTGGGCCATTGGCACCGTCGACACCTCGTTCAAGCTCAACTTTTGTCTCTGGGGCGAAAAGGTCCGCTACATGACCCTGCCGCAGCGCTTCTCTGGCTTCCTCTACTCCTTCCTCAGCCTGTACACCATCCTGTTCAGCATCTCGCTCTTTGCCATCCCCATCATCCTGATCATGGGCAAGACCCTGATCGCCTACGCGACCACCAACCAGCTCCGCTGGCTGATGCGGCTCTGCTTCATCCAGATGATCACCACCCGTCTCGACGAGCTGCTGGTTTTCCTGCCCGCCGGCTACCACAACGGCCAGCGCGGCTCGCGCTACCTGCTCTGGATGGCTCCCTACATCAGCGTCTGCCTCATCCGCGCCTTTGTCCTGCCCAAGTGGCTCGGCGGCCAGGCTCAGGCCTTCAAGCCCACCGGCTCGCTCGGCTCTGCCCTCAACGAGCGCGATGCCAAGCGCCGGCGCAACGTCTTTGTCCGTCTCTGGACCATCTTGATCAACTACAACGCCATCTACCACCTGGTCTTTGTCTACTTCACCCTGATCGGCGTCACCTACAGCTCGTACCGCTGCATCTCCGAGAACACCACCGTGCACGACATCCTCAAGTGCCTGGTCACCCACGCCTTCTGGCCACCCATGACCTTCCTCTTCCTCTGCACGTCGCTCTGGACCCCTATCGCCTACGCCATCTTCCCGCCCTCTGAGCCTGACCGGGAGGAGCTCCTGGTCCGCGACCCCAAGACCAACGTCGCCCACCCGACCGAGCAGAGCAAGAAGACCGCCTTTGGTGGCCAGGCCGCCTGGTTCGAGCTCGAGTACACCATCTCGACTGCCTACACCTGTCTGATCTTTGCCTGCTCCTTCTTTATATAGTACATGAGAGTTGGACGTCCAAGAGATGGATATGTCTGGAACGAGACCGGAGAGCTGGCCGAGCAGCCGGCTATTTAGAGATGGAACCACACGCTTTCTTTTGTCATTTGGTCTGGCGTTGTTTGTCTTGTCCTCAGGGGCGTATTTGGCTTTTTTTTATACATTGCAGTGCTTTATTCATAGCCTCTTCCCGTCCGAGTCTTAATCCCCTCCACCCTAATATTTTGGGTATAATTTTTTTCCCGAGGGTCCGAGGCTATACGAACAGTTTTGAACTCCGGTATGGAATTCGGTGGTTGGTTTAAAGATGTTTTGATGATTTGGTAAAATACTCCGTCATAGCACAACACAGCTTCTACACATACACACTTAAAAGTCCTTGGCAACATACAATACATGAGCGTTTCAATATTTGGTTTGGTGCATGTTGTGGCCCACCGCCGTTCTGGACCTTTGTGATATGTGATATCAAATGCCAGCGCATGCAAACCCAAGTATCTCGACAAAACGGCCCCAAAAAGATAAAGCAGTGTCGATCGATGCGGCGGACAGGTTCCACCGGAGTGGGGGACTTGGGCTAGACTCGAAGAGGTACGGCCGTGAAGAGATAGGAAGACGTTTACGCAAGCCCGGTGCTGGACGTCTCTGATAACGCAAGGCCAGGGCCTAAGTGTAGCTCCGAGGCTCTTTCGCACAGATCCCGGTGTCACATCGCTAGCGGTTGTGCCTCAATTGTCTCATACTTGTGCAAGGTTACAAATGGTGGAGACTACGGAATAAACGGCAGTCAGGTGTGGAGAGGCACCCATCCACCGCAACAGGGACTCGTCACTGCACTGGGTGGAGTGCCTGCTGGTGGGCATATGTCCCGCCACCAGCTGAACGACGAGGGACAGCGAGCAGGCGAAAATACAAAGTAAGTACCGATATTGTAAGATAGATTCAGCTTAGCTTTGGTTACACATCCACCGTTGGGCCCGACTTGGCCGTCATCAACGAGGCTTTCAGCAAAGCAGACAAGGCAGACAAGTTGCGATATTATCATTAGTAATCATCCCGTCTTGATCAAGACCTCGTCTAGTGCTGGAACCGGAAGTCTAGCCGCTTGTTGCCTTCGTCCTTGGTCGTCGACAGGTAGTGCAGCCGCTGTTCTTCCGACATGGCATTCCACTTGGTCGCCCGCTGCTTGTTCCGCCACACGTAGTAGGCCTTTGCCAGCAGGTAGAGCACAATGTTCATGCACGTGATTGCCACCAGATCCTTGTTGCCGCGCTTGTACAGCGGTGCGTCATCTTTCCGGTAGATGTTGGACGCTACGATGGCGCCGGCCTGCACAAACATGTTGTAGGACGCGGCCGAGACGGTGCGCAGGCGGACGGCGTTGGAGTTGCGCGAGTTCCAGCCGACTTGGATCGGGTGGGCGTTGGGATACGCCAGCAGCACCGTGGTGACCGCATAGACCGTCCACCGGTTCGTCTGGGCCGTGGCACCCTTGTACAGCCACACGAGAAAGGGCAACGCCCAGATCTGGCCGATCATGGCCGTCAGCGTGAGCTCGTTCCAGATCTCGGACAGGTACGTGAGCAGAAGCATCAAAATGATGTGTCCGACAGTGTACGGGATCGTCAGCAGGTTGGTCTGGAACGTGTTGAACCCAAGGCCCTTCAGCGACAGGGTCAGATACTGTGTCGGGGGCGTCATGGGGATCTGGAACACCAGGCCTAGAATGTACAGCGGCCTGGGCAAGAAGAGTTGTCAGAGTGGATGAGTCAGCAAAGTGGAGGGTCCTGTCCTACCAGAGATCGTAATCCTTGAGGCTCTTGAAGAGCGTCCGGGGCGTGATGGGCTCGCGGTTGTGCATGGAGCTCTTGGTCGGATCGTCGCGAATGACGCGGTTGACAATGATCTTCTGCTCTCTGTGGAAACGTGTCAGAAGCAAGAGGCAAGAAGCGCCAGAAAAGCCACTATAGCGAGTCATACCTCTCGCTGAACCAGCCGTTGCGGCCGCGGAACCAGCTGGCCGTCTGGCAGGGGCCCGGAGGCATGAGAACAAAGGCGAGCAGGCCGATGACAAAGGTCAGCAGGCCCTCCAGCAGAAACATCCATCGCCAGCCGGACTTGTCCTGGGCACCGCGCATATGCAGCAGGCCGTAGGCAAGCAGGGCCGAGATGATGTCGGCGATGCTCATGGCCGTCCAGAAGAAGCTGAGCCGGATGGACATCTCAAAGTGCTTATAAAAGTACGACAGGTACAGGATCACGTCGGGGATGAAACCGCCCTGCAGCATTCCCAGCAGCGCGCGCGTGGCCAAGAAGGACGAGCGGCCGCTGA
Organism: Leptographium lundbergii; assembly: GCA_001455505.1. Taxonomy (NCBI): domain Eukaryota; kingdom Fungi; phylum Ascomycota; class Sordariomycetes; order Ophiostomatales; family Ophiostomataceae; genus Leptographium; species Leptographium lundbergii. Next base: position 311,820 of record LDEF01000010.1, read on the forward strand.
GCCAGAACTGGCTAAAGGCCACGATGCTCCAGAGCGTCATCTGCGCGGGGATCCAGCGGTCGGGGCCTATCCACTTGGACACCAGCTGCGAGGGCAGCTCGGCACACAGAAAGGCCAGCTTGAACACCGTGTTTCCGAGGTTGTAGTCTGTCGGTCAGCAGGCGAAGGACAGAAGGGACGGAAACAGGAGCAAAACCCACCATTGGTCGTTAGCTTCAGGTCTTTCAGAAAGTTGTCCGTCAACGCCTGCGAGATGTTGGCCCGGTCGAGCTCCAAGGCCATGAACATGATGCAGGTCCAGACCATGATGCGGATGTCGATTTTGCGCACCAGCCGGTTCTCTTCGGCCCAGGTCCAGCGGAAGAGCGGGTCGAACCGGTGCACGTTTTCCCAGTCGGCGCGCGGCTGGTACTTCTCTGCCGTCTCGGCATCGTCAAACACGCTGCGCTGTGTCGCAATCGCATTGGGGTCGTAGTTGCGCGCCTTCTGGAACCAGAACTGCTTCGTGTTCACCGGCGCGCCGAGCTCGGGTATGCCCGTCGAGCTCTGCTCGTCCGAGTCCAGCGAGCTAGCATGGGCGACCGTGCTAAAGGCCCCTTCCTTTTCCTTGGCCAGCGTGGTCGACATGATGGATGTTGTGGGGGACGGATGAAAGGATGAGGGCGGGCAACAATATGCACGCTTCTAGATGGGGAAGGAATGCCGGTAAGGAACCGTTTCCTGACAAGGACAAGGCTGGTAATGGAAGAGTCTGCAAGGAAAAAGACTCAGGGGCAGGAGCCATCCCTTATAGGCGAGGACAAGGCGGGTGGGTAGATAAGTAGACGGGCAGCCGACATGGCAGCGAAGCTTTGCCACCCTCTCTCTCTATTCTCGTCCCATTTTTCCTCACTTCCACCAATACATGGTTCTTCCAGTGTCAGCCTAGCTCCTCTCCACTGCTCAAACCTGGCAACCGGTTTACGGAGGACGGAGAGGGGGGGGGGGGCAGAAGAGCTGTCGAAGGAGAAGGGATCGGCAGAATGGAAATGGACTCTAGGCTGCTTGTTCCACGAGTCCCAGCTCCCTGGGAAGGGCTCGGGTAGCAACCAAGAGACATGCACGGGCGGAAGGAGCGCATGGTGCGAAGGAGAAAGGAACCGGAATATTGGCAGCAAGGATCTAGGCAGTTCCAAGAAAAGCCATCAGTGCCTAGGTGCAGCTATAATGAGTGGACAGCAGGTTAAAGACTGAAATATTGGACAATACTGCTATCTTTTGCGTCATTGCGAGACTAGATGTCGCGGAAGGCTAGCTCCATGGGTAGAGCAAACGGGGCTGCCGTTGTCCGGCCCGTTCTCCATCTCTGTCTGCTCTCCGCATTGTGGGAATTATGACTAAGGTGCGAGCACGAACCTGGACAAAGGCAATTTCTTTTGATGGCCGACAAGACTCCCAAACGTCACTTGTCTCTCAGGGGCTACATCCATATACGGTTTATACACTAGAAATCAAAGAGACGATGGTTTTCAAAGGAAGCAGCGTCCAGAAACGAAGAGTCCCTGTGTATCTTAACAAAACCACCCCACGCTTCGATACCCATACATATCGGCCTTGGTAGTGGTTGCGCTGGCACATGCGCTTGTGTGCTATGGCGTGACGGACCTTTCGTGATCGCCAACGCCGTTGACGCGACTAAATCCACGGCGGCGAGGGCCAATGCACGACCTGTGCCTTTATCTCGGACGTTATCTCACCAACAGCCCGAGGCATTTTCTCAGCCGTATATCATATCCGCTGAGCTAATTGTCTAAACGTCGTTGATAATCACGCATGCTGCCCAGACAACTTGGCGCTGGGCCAAAAAGAACACGAGAAAGGAAGAACTTAAAATCTGGCGTTATTCCGGCCCTTCTAGGCCAACGTGGCATATATTTCTAGACGGAGACAGCCGTCCCAGATTCTTTCTCCATCGATCACGACACGTTGGTCGGGATGTCACGATTCGCCATGCTCGCAAGTTCCAACTGTCATTGGCCACGTTTTCTACCAAAGCACGCGCCGCAGACGGTCAAATCTGCATGGTATTCTGCATGGCATCCGAAGAGGGGTAAAAGCGATGATGTGATGAAGCGAGTGACCAGGTCCCTTGCCAACTTCCGCATTGCCTTCCTTGGATAGGAAGCAGGCGTATATATATTTGTGTGCACGTATATGCGTTGCGTGGTATCCCCAGTCAACTATTCCAACTGAGACAGTCTATACTCAGAGCTCAGCGTGCCACTTTTTTGCTTACACGAAACATTTTCTTCTTCGATCCCTTCTCACTGTCATGGCCCCTTCCGCTGTCGAGGCCGACGAGACCATCGTTGTGCCCAAGACGACCCAGAGCACGCACCGCGAGCCCCTGCGGCAGTCGGGCGCCCTCGATAGCCAGACCTTTTTCGACGTGACGCCCACTATTGGCCGCGAGTTCCCCAAGGCCAACCTGGTCGAGTGGCTGAACTCGCCTGACTCGGACGCGCTGCTGAGGGACCTTGCCATTATTAGTAAGCACGGGCTATAATAGAAGAAAGTAACACGAGAGCAAGAGCTGACCGACAACTTGCAGTCTCGGAACGCGGCGTCGTCTTCTTCCGCAAACAGGACAACCTGACCAATGAGCTGCAGAAGAAGCTGATCCGGCGGCTCGGCGAGCTGACTGGCCGTCCTGCCTCGTCGACGCTGCACATCCATCCCGTCATCAACTCGGAGCGTGAGCTCGGCGGCAACGACCCCGAGATCAGCACCATCAGCTCTGTCCAGAGCAAGCAGCTGTACGAGTACCAGCGGCTGGACGCGCGCTCACGCATCAGCCCCAAGAAGCAGAACCGCGGCCAGTGGCACAGCGACATTGCCTTTGAGCCCGTGCCTGCCGACTATACGTCACTGCGCCTCGTGCAGCTCCCAAAGACTGGCGGTGGTGAGCTATATCTGTCACCTTTCCCCCCCTTTTCTGTTGGCTAAATCAGACTGACAACCATCAGACACTCTCTGGGCATCCGGATACGACATCTACGACTCCGTCAGCAAGCCGTACCAGCAGTTCCTCGAGTCGCTGACCGTCACCTTCAGCAATCCCGACTTCAAGGACATTGCCAAACACGCCGGCTTCAAGCTCTACGACAAGCCGCGCGGTTCGCCCGAGAACATCGGCGACGAACTCACGGCCGTGCATCCGCTGGTGCGCACGAATCCAGTGACAGGCTGGAAGAGTATCTTCCCCGTCGGTGGCCATGTGGCACACATCAACGACGTGACCAAAGAGGAGAGTACCCATCTGCTGGAATGGTTCCTCGACCTGGTGCACAAGAATCACGACCTTCAGGTCCGCTTCAAGTGGCAGAATGAGAACGATATTGGTGAGTCTCTGTCATTCTGCTGTGCTCGGCCCCGTCGTCACCGAAATTGCTCTTAACAAAACAGCCATCTGGGACAACCGGAGTGTCTTCCACACGGCTACATATGACTATGCCGGCCAAGGCGAGCGTTTCGGCAACCGCGTCGTGGGCATCGGAGAGCGGCCGTATTTCGACCCCCAGAGCAAGTCACGGCGTGAAGAGCTGGACGTCGGCTGGGAGATTTAGAGAGTACAGGATCAAATTGGACATAGTTGAGGTCAATTCCGTTCTGAATAAAGTGGTTATTTGGCCTGCTGGTCACTTGTCGTAATATAACTCGCACTGCAGCCAAGACTTTCACGTACGGCCATAGATA
>LDEF01000010.1:315576-340556 GCA_001455505.1 Leptographium lundbergii
CCGCTGCTGTACGTTTTTTTTCGGCTCCATTCCGATTTTTTTCTGAGCAACAGCCCAACAGCTTTTTTAGCCGGACAAACCTTCTTTTTAGTTTCTTCTATTTTTAACCAGCCGAACGATCGCCGCGATGGAAGGCTTGGGAAATCAGGCAAGAGTCACGTGCTACGCGGGCCCGAATGTGTTTTCTCTACTGGTTCATTGTTTTCCCAGTACTCCGTATTGTTAGGCTTTTTCTTTTGTTCGCTCGCGCGTTCTCGGAACGCTTCGTTTCTGACGCGTCACTCACGACCTTGCAGAGTCCGCTCTCGGTGTCGGTCCTGCGTATGCAGCATGTAGACGCCGCGACACCCACCGGGCTTAGCCCTGCACTCCGGCAAATACTACGTAGTAGTGAGCGGAGCCGTCGGCGTCTGGACCCAGCTTTTTCAGTGGTTGTGCGCCGGCGACATCCGGAAGTGTCTGACCGTAATGCTGAGAAGGGCAGAGCTGTGGTGCCCCGTGTGCGCTAGTAACTGGAGCGCAAAAGTCCCGCACGCAGAAACACGTCTTCCCGGCCCTTAGTCCGGACTCGATGGCTGAGACCGCCATTTGGTACACGGTAGCATCCCTCTCTCTCAGACAGCAGGAAAGGGGTGCTGATGGGCGGACAGGACTGCAGCTTGTCATCTCGTTTGCCCTTTCCAGCCGGTTGTGTCGACCGCCAGATTCTGGGTCAGATTCTGGGCCGGCCTTCCTGACTGGATCACGGTAAAGAGGCGGAGCTGTTCAAGGTCCTGACCGGTTGATCGGCGCCGAAAAGAACGTACTCGCATGTCCAATGCGTTGTATACTGGCTCTTGCTTGGCCAACGTGTTCGCTCTGGCCCTGGCTTCCCGCCAGCTCACTGCCGGGACCCCTGAGGGAGCGCGAGAGGCTGTTAAAGATACATCACCGGGTCGGGCGGCGGATGCTCTGGCCCATGTTCCTATTTGTCTGCCACCGTAGACTTCCCGGCTGCGACTGAGGAATGGGGCGACTGGAACAGACTAAGGCCGGCAATGGGAGCACGCGCACCGAGCAAAGAGCGAGGGCGCGATACGGGACAATAAAGATAAAGCAAGTTTAAAGGGGAAAATAGTCGTACGGATACGAGTGGGCGGTGCACTCGGTACTCCATCGCACTCCGTAAGAGGACCGCGGGCCAGGACAAGACGGAACAGACGGAGATGACGTTTGCACGCGTTCTCGGTTTCGGGCTGCTGGTTAGCGCGCCATTTTACCGGCCGTCCATTCTGCACCGAATACGCTGGCCTTTTTCGAACGAGCCCGAGCAAAAAGCGGTTTAGCAGGGACCGTCGGGTGCATAAAAATAGGGGGAAGCTGAAAAGGGGAGGCTTAAAAAAAGGAGCTAGTCAAGGTGACAAAAGCCGAGGGTGAGAATTGTGCAGAGCCGCCAGAGCCGGACGAGGGGTGAGGGTGATGCCGGAGGGAAACGGCTCGCAAACGCTCGCAAACGCTCGTGCTGTGCTGGGGTCACCAGTCCGAGGCTTCCAGGAGCTGTACGAGTCGTCGGAACTCGTACTCGGACTATGTAATAACATGATAGCATTACCTCGACTGTGCCTCCCCAGAAGAAAACAGACAGGGCCAGAAAACTGGGGAGGCCCCGGAATTCCGGCTTGCGTCACCAGCAACGACGGCCAGACTTCGCGGACGGCCTCCTCGCTCGTACTCGTAGTGGTGAGCGTATTTTTAACTCGCACATTTGCACAGTACGGCCCAGGGAGCGTCGGCTACGGCGGACAGTGACGTAGGCTGTCTGGCCGGGAGCGAAATGGGGGCACGGCTCCGGCATCGAAAGGTATGCGCGTGATTTAGCCGGAGGTGGAGAGCTAAGCTGGGTGGTCTTACGAGGGCCCAGAGGCCACGAGCAGCCAACGAGCCACGCCCTAAGCGCCAACCGAAAGAGTTGCGGGATGGATCTGCTGCCGGACCATTTGCGACGCTTCTGCGCCCATTGTGCGTGCTGCTCGGCGGCTGTCTAAGACGAGGGGAGACACGGCGTGACGGGGCCGGGGAACGGGAAATGGGAAATGGGACATGGGACATGGGACATGGGACATGGGACATGAGACATGGTAGGTATCTTAAGATACATGGGAAATGGGAGATGGGAGATGGGAGGAGAAAAGGAGGGGAAGAGAGAAGAACAGATGATCTTCGACGCACCCGCGAAGATATGCGGTGGACCAGATCGCCATCTGGTCGTTTGGGGCCGAAAGGAGGAGGAAGAAGGGAAAAGGGAAAAGGGCACCGGACAGGTCGTATTGGGGTTCTGGAAGCGGTCAGCCGAGGGCCTCCGTGTTCTGGACGCTGGTTCGGGCCCGGTTGCACCTCGACACGTAGGCCAGACAGCAGGAGATGGAACGGATTATGCGCCAGAAAGAGACACGGCCGACGAAAAGCAATGTTGGGAGGCCAAGGCCAGCGCCATTTTGGAAAAGGCGGAAAAATGGGGCGTGCCTTTCCATCTTGGCGGACGGCGGAAGAGAGGGGGGGGGGGTGGAGGCAGCAATGGACAGGACGAGGCAGAGAAAGCGAGACAAGGCAAGGTGCAGAGAACGACGCAGGCGGTGGTGCATTTGCGGCCAGGACGAACGACGAAGAGCATCAGTACAGGCACGGGGACACGAGATGGAGGGGGGCGTTTGTTTGCTGAGCGGCACGGCGTACGACATTGCTGTCTTTGTCGGGGGCGTTATTTGTTTTTCTCTTTTCTCTCTCCCTCTCTTTTTTTTTTTTCCCTTCCCATTTTCTCTGTTGGTTTTCTTTTCCTCGGCCTACCTCTCTTCTTTTCTTTTTCCCGCTTTCCTTTTTTTCCTCGTCGTTTCCTCGTCTTTTCCTGTCTTTGTCCTAAGCCTTCTGCTTTGTTCCTACCCCTGCACAGCGAGCAGCAAGCAGGGCAGTCGCGACCAACCAGCGTCGAGGAAGGAGCGCTCCTCCTCACGGCGACGGAGCACCGTGTCTCCTGCTCGTATGGACTCGTAAGCACATGTCTCTACCGCCCGCCGGGCATGCGACCACACTGGAGAGGGGGGGGCGGGTTTTGCACAGGCCGGGGCGCCGAGAATGGCACGCGCCTGGTCTAGCATGCGGCCATTACAGCGTTAGGCACCATGTGCCACCCGAGGCTGGTGCTGGCGCTGGCGCCGGATTCCGGCACCGCCTTTCCTGTCTGGCTGTCAGGAGAGAGGAGGAAAGGGGCCAGGGCAGGAGGAGAAACGGAGCAAGGCAAAAAAGGAGAGGCCACCCAATTGTCGTAAGAGAGCGCGCTGCAGGTCGCGCTCGCTGCACGGGCAGCACGCCGTCCTGCCTCCCTGCTCATCCAAGCACAAGGCGAGGCGTCGCGGCCGGGAAATTAACGCTGCTCGTAAGAGAGGGCATTGGGGAAGCCGACGCCTGCGGCCCCCACAATTGCAATTTGGCAGCGCCGGTCGCTCCTTTGGGGGCCAGGCTGCGCTGCTGTGCCAGGCCTCGACTGCCATGGCCGCCCACCGCCCACCGCCTGCCGCCCACCGCCTACCGCGTCAGGCGATGGCTGCCACAAACGCCGGCAGCCGCCCCCAGCAGCCGCCCAGCTGCCTGGCTGCCCAGCCTGTCTGCCCAGCTGCCCAGCGGCCCAGCGGCCCAGCCTGTCTGCCCATCCCGGCCCCAGCAGCCCAGCGGCGCCGGCACCTCACCTCTCTTTCCGAGCCAGCACGACCAACAGCCCACAGCCACGGCTCACTGCCCATCCACCGCCCACCGCCCACCGCTCGCTGCCCACTGCCCACTGCCCACTGCCCACGGCTCACTGCCCACTCGAGGGAGACAGTATGATCTGCGGCGCCAGCACGGTCCGGAGACGGGCCAGCCTGCCTCCTCCCCCTTCCATGTCTCGTCTCCTGTGCAGCTTTCTCTGGTCGTCCTGCCTGCGCGTCTGCATTCGCCGGGCCGACCTGCGGCTGCGTTCGTGCTGCGCCGACAGCTGAACGCAACCCTCTGCGCATCCTGCACCCGTGTTCTCTTCTCTTCCGCTCCCTCTTCTCTTCCGCTCCCTCTTCCCTCTTCCTGCTCAGCTGGCCGCATCGTCCGTTTGCCTTTTTTCTTCTCCTTCTCCTCCCTTCTCCTCCCTTCTCCTCTTTCGCCTCCGGCCGCCGTCGCCTCCGCCGGTCGTAGCTGCCTGTAGGCTCCGTATCTTACTTGTACTCGTGCCGCTCTGGCCGTCAGAGGCAGTGGCGACCTGGCGCTCCGGCGACGCCAAGCCCCTGCGTCCCTGCGCTCTTGGCCAGCAAAGGAAGGGGCCCACTTTTCGTCTCGCCTGCTCTCTGCTGCTCGCGTCCGTCCCTTCCCCCTCGAACCCCGGCATCATCACCCGATCCGCCCGCGACGCTCTTTCCTTTCCGTCTTCCCTGTCCACCACTGCGCTTTATTATTATTATTTTACGTGCTTTGCTGTTTTCTTTCGCCTCGCGCTTTCCTTCAGAGCTTTGACTCACGCCCCCCCTTTTCCTCCCTCTGCCCCCCCCTCACGCACACCCCCCCCTTCACCCCCCAAAATCGTCAACCGCCGCCCCGTCCGTCCGCCTCCTTCTCTCGTCCTCCTAAGGCCCCAATTTTTTATCCCGTCATCCGCCCACCGCCCACCGCCCACCGCCTACCGCCCACCGCACCTTCCTCCTACCGCGCGCAGTCCTGCTCTGCACCGCCAACATACCGCCCGTCTCGTTCTACCGCCCCCTCCTTCCACAACCTCCCGTTTTTTTCCTCCCAGCTGCCAGAATCCTGCAGCTTCCTCCTCTCTCCCATTTTCCCTGCTCCATTTCCCACGACCGTCGAACCGGCAAGCCTGATCGGCCACGGCGGAGAGACGTGCAGCAACAGAGATCCCGAAGCTACCTGAGGGCGCCCAGCTTGCCTAGCAGCATCCCAGCTAAAATCTCCAGCCTCCACCCCGCGCGTTTCGCGTGCTGTCCGCCCGAAGCTCCGTAGCTGTCGCCGGCCGTCTTCTTTGCCACCTGTCTCTTATTTCTCCTGCCGGCCTCCTCCTTCTCGCTCTTCTCCCCCCTTTCCTCCTCTTTTCCCTTTTACCACTTATCCACTCCGGCTTTGTCTCCGGACTCGCGCATCGCTTTCGTCCTGCTGTCTCTGTTCTTCGCACCTCCGCACGCCTGTTGCTCGATAAAGCGCGTCTTCCTCCACTTCCAGCATCTTCCGCATCGCCGCATCGACGCATCGCCGCATTGCCGCGTCGCCGCGTCGCCGCATCACCGCATCACCGCAGCTTCCTTGCTTCTGCATCGCCACCCCACGATGTCGACCATTGTTCGCGCCACCGCCCTTCGCGCCGGCGGCGCCTGTGTCCGCTGCCGCAAGGGAAAGACAAAGTGCGTCTACGAAAACGGCCGGGCCCCGTGTCGAAACTGCGCCAAAGGCATGCACGAGTGCTATCTGCCCTCGGAGTCCATGAGCCACGGCGGCCATGGCGTCTCGCCGGCTCGGATTCCCCAGCGCAGTCGCGAGAGTCTCCCAGGCGACAGTCGGGCTACTGGCGGCGTTGGTGCCGACCGTCCAGCTCCCAGCCTTTCGGCCGCATCCCGGCATCCTGTCATCGGCATCGAAAAGTGAGTTTCTTCGCGTCATTTCACTCCCGCATCGCACCTGCTACTCCTCTCGTCGTCCGGCTGCTCCCAATCTGCTTTCATCCTACTTTTTTGCCTCGGTCTCGCGACTGAGCGACCTGAAAAACGCATGTCTTCTGTCTGCTTGCTACAAGTACCATTATTTGCTAGCGTTGTACCACAACCCTAACAAATATGTCCCAAACCCTCCTCTGCCCACCCTCTCCTCTTCCTCTCGCGGACGGCTAGCCTTCCATCCGCCGTCAAGCTTGTCTTGTAATGGCTCTTCCTGCACAATTCTCCACTTTCGTCTAGACCCGCCTCGCCTTCTTCCTACGAAACATTCATACAGCCTACCCCAATGCACACACCACCCCGACGTCAGACTCCCGTTGCAGGGCCGCTGTCTACTACCCTCCTCTGCCCCACCGCCCTTTTCGAATCACTGTCTCTTGCCTGCAGACTTATTACTCTAAGCGCTCTACTAACCATATCTCTAGACTCACTCCAGAGCTTATGGCCGAATGCGAGCGAGTCATCTCCAAGACTCTCCCGGCCTGTGTGGCCTTTCATAAGCCGTCTTTCCTGCAACAACTCAAAAGCGCTACCCTTGACCCATCTATGGTCCACGCTCTACTGACCATTGCTTCTCGGTACGTTTTAGTGCTGTCGGCCCTTCTTTTGACAGCTGAACTAACGTGGTCAGGTACTCTCCAAATTTGACACGTCGGTATGGAGGTCACGGTGGAGGCACTGCTGCTGCCGAGCACTTTGCTCAGAAGACGATCAATCTGATCATGCAGTCCCTTGACCATCCCAGCCTCGGTGACATCCAGGCTCTCTGCCTTCTGGTGATCCACGAATGGGGTTGTCGCAATGCCGTTCGTGCTTACATCTACCTCGGCCAGGCCGCGCGCATGGCCCAGATGTATCGCATCGTTCAGACCCACCAAACGACCGATGCGGACAACTTTCTTAAGGAAGAGGCTTTCCGCCGTACGCTGTGGTTGATCTACGTCCTCGACTGCTTCTTGACAAGCAGCCCTGGCCGCCATCCGGCCTTGTCGTCGCTCGACATTGCAGACGTCGCTCTGCCCTGCCAGGATATGAACTTCAACTTTGGCAGTCCGGTCTTTGTCCGCACCCTCACTGGCGCTGCACCTGGCGTGGCTCCTGATCCGGATGCCCCGCTCGCCGATGTGGGCGAGTTCGCCTACATTGTCCTCGCGACGAAGATCTGGCGCAGTGTTGTCGAGATGATGACGACAACAACCGTCGACAACTTCAGCAACTCTCGCTGTGTCGATCTGGATGCTGAGATCGACGCCATCCGCCAAGGCCTTCCGGTGCACTACGCCGACAAGGCCGGCCAGATCAACCTCCACATCACCATGGGCAGTGGCTTCACATACGCCATGATCCACTGTCTGCTTCAGTGCGCCACCATTTTTGTGAACCGGCGACAAATCCTCCAGTTTGTCACCACGGACAACTTCAATGCCGAGGAATGGCACGCCAGCGGCACAGACAGTCATCTGATTGACAATGTCTTTGCCGCGTCGCACAGCATCATTTCCATGCTGGTTGCCCTCGAAAACGGCGCGGACAAGGATTCGATCTTGTGCTTTCCCATTGTGATGCTGTTCTCGGCCTTCACGGCAGGCTCGACTATCGCCTACTTGTACCTCAAGGGTCTTGCACCGCCCAACGTCCGGGAAACGGCGTCTTACATTGTGCGCGACAGCCTGCGGCTGATGAACGACGGCGCCGAGTCATGGCCGCTCGTGATGCCGTGGAACCGCCACCTGACGGTCATGGCCAAGGTCATGCGCGACGTGAACGCCCGCGACGAGCATCCCGACTCGCCCGACGGACTGAAGCCGGTCCAGGACTCTCCGTACATGAAAGACGACGCCTCATCGCAACCCGACACGAACCCGGATGCGATGGAGTATGAGCAGCAGAACATAGTTTCGTCTCAGGAAGCCGTCAACTTGACGGAACGGAACAGCGAGCCGCCACCGCCGAGACGCACCGGCATTGCCACGATCAACGGTGGATCAGCCGGCGCGACGACGCCGGCCACAGCCAGCCCGCCTGCGCACCCGGTGGGGAAGCTGGAGTCTCCTGAGCCGCGGAATGTGTCGCCCAACCCGCCTGGTCCCAGCGTGGACATCAATGCCAAGGAGCTGTGCAGTGCCTTTGAAAGACAGCTGCTGGAGCTGGACGACCTTGCAGCGTTTATGGGCGGCGGAGTATGAGCGGCCCAAAAGTTTGCGTTGCCGGCGCTGATTCTCCCTTTTTCCCCTTTTATCTCTTTTCCTTTTCCTTCATTTCCTTCCTCTTATGATTCCTCCTCTCCTCCCCGCCCCGTGCATATCAAGCGCCCCTGGCTTAGGGCGCCTAAGTTGGGTTCGATCTGTTATTTTTTTTGTAATTCTTTTATAAGTCACAGGAGCTGTGCTACGAATGCGGTCTGGGTTTCGGAGTCGGTGTCCGTGTCAAGTTGAAGGATCAACGTTGTGTGTTTCATGTAATCGAATATGTATGTATAGTGTGGCGACAGCAGGGCGACAAACGGGACGACGATGGGATGGGCAAAATGTACTGTAGGGCACACTGGAGAATGGCGTTTGACCTTTGGCTGATGGCCAAGTCAAGTTCTGAGAACGGACCAACGTGGCAGTCTGTATTTTGAGGACGATCTACTTTCCCGGTTTTCTGCCTGCTGATATCTTCCATCATCGACTTGCCTGAGAAGCTGCGTGCATCTGTTTCTTTTCTTTTTTTCCATAGCAGCGAGATGTTCTGTTTGTATGAAGACGAAGACAATGAGTAATTGAATGGACGTGTTCTTTCTCTTAATCAAGAGCCGTGGCGCATGAGGCCTGGATTCCACAGCATCATCTCGCGCATGTGGTCGTGCCAGACAGCTATGGGATCCTCGGACTGTGTGTCTTGCTTGCCGAGGCCGTAGAGGTAGGGCTTCTCGTTGGCATAGCAGGGCGTCTCGGCGTCGTCGGGGATGCGGCCGTGGAGGATGAGGTCGCGCAGGACGGCATTGGTACAGTCGGAGGGATCGGCGTTGGACGAGTGGCCGTAGCCGTGGTGGACGACGAGGCGGGCGTTTGCGTGGCCCATGGCGGCGGCGAGGCGGCGGCCGTTGCGCAGTGGCGTCGCAGGGTCGTATGTCTCGGCAACGAGCAGGACGGGATTGGCGAGGGTGTGATTGAGGGGGCCTCGGTAGACGCCGGCAGGCTTGGGCCAGTGGTCGGAGTAGTGGCGACAGGGCAGGACGTTGTAGAAGCGCGAGTTGCCGGAGATCCAGGAGGTCTGGGTCATGTTGGCCCAGAGGCGATCCCACCAGCGGAGGCCGTCGGGGGGCTGGGGGGCGTCGTAGGCGTCGGCGCAGATGACGAGCATGCCGAGTTCGTCGGAGCTCGGGGCCGAGATCGGGACCGGGGCCGGGGCCGAGCCGGGCAGCGTCGGACAGGTCTCGGGGCCGGAGACGGGCACGCTGGGGTCGTACTGCCAGACGAAGCTGTCGGTGAGGGCGGCGGCGATGGTGGTGTTGCCGTACTCGAGGTCGAAGAGCATCTGGGCGACGTGGGGCCAGGTGCGCGGCTGGTAGAGGGCGCTGTAGACGACGGCCACGAGGGCGGAGTAGGTGATGATGGCGGGACCGGCGGCGGCGGTGGTGGCGACGACGGGACGGGCGAGCACGGCGTCGAGCAGGGCGGCCATGCGGTGTTGGAGGGCGTCGACGGTGAGGGCGAAGCTGCCGACGCTGCGCGGTCCTGGCCGGGCGAGGGCGCAGTGTTCGGGACCGGCAGCGAGACATTCGCCGAGGAAGCCGTCGCGCCAGGCGTGGGTGACGTTGTCGAGCGAGGCCCAGCCGAAGCCGCCGAGCTGCCACTCGTCGGGCACGAACTCGGTGCCGTCGAGGATGACGCGGCCGACGCGGTGGGGAAACAGGTTCGCGTACGTCTGCCCGATGCCGGTGCCGTAGCTGACGAGGTAGCCGGTCAGCTGGGGCTCGGCCAGGGCGTCGCGGATGGCGTCCAGGTCACGTGCCACCATCGCCGTCCCCACAAACCGGCCGAGGTCGCCGAGGGTTTGCTGGCACGCCCGCATCGTGGCCGCGTACATGGCGTCGGCCACGGCCAGCTGTGCGGCCGTCTCGCGGCCGGCCACCGCCCGGTAGCGGTGCGTCAGCTGCCACCACCGGTCCCGGTCCGCGTCGAACGGAAAGCACGCCGCCGCCGGCTGCGTCGCGTTGACCCCCCGCGGATCCCAGCCGAGCACGTCCAGCCGGCCGGACGACAGTCGCTCCGACAGGCCCTCGCCCATCCGCCACACGTACCCCGTCCCGCTGCCCCCCGGCCCGCCCGGCTCCACCACAATCGTACGCTCGCTGCGCTGGCCTCGGTGCTGGTCTGCATCGGCAGCGCCGGCCAGCCCAGACACCTGGAACTTGGTCACGGCCAGGCGCGTGATCCGGCCGTCCGTCGCGTTGGTCCAGTCCAGCGGCACGTCCAGGTAGCCACACAGATAGATGCCCCGACCGGCAAACGGATCCGGGCTCGGACTGCTGCTGCTGCGGCTGGCATCATCGCCTTCCGTCCGGTTGCCCCAGCTCCAGTGCAGAGGGTCCGGCTCGTACAGCCCAGCCCAGCTCTTGTCCGGCTCGCCGTCGTCTAGCGCTGGCGGCCACGTCTGGTTGGTGCACGGCAGGAACCGGAAAGGGTCGCCGGCCTGCGGGAAGCGTCCATAGGGAAACGCCTCGCTGGCTTCGATGGCTTCGCTGGCTTCGCTGCAGTGCTCTGGACCGGCCTCTAGAAAGTCGAGGCCGTTTCTCACCAGCTGTCGCGCCGCCAAGAGACCCAGGACGCCCGCCGCCAAGCGCGCAAGACGTCGCCGGCCGGTCGATCGCCATCGGCCATGGCGCGATTGTGTCCACGACGGCAATGGTGGCGTCAGCTTTTCCATCGTTGTTGGCAAACACTATGTTTTGTCCCTAGACAAAGGGAGGAACGATAGGAAACGGGAGAATAGGAGGATAGTCTCCGCACCTTCCGTATTGGGTTCGTCGCATCGTCACGTGCACCGACATCGCCCTCTTCAAAGTCACAATGGCATCTTCTAACAACTTCAGAAATAGCTACAGCCTCTGAAAAGAAAACATTAAGAATACAAAATACAAATCTCTTTGTTGGGAATTTCCTTTTCCGAAAGGGTGTGCTGCCCCCGCTCTGGCCTACTTGGAGGTGTGCGTTGGGTGACATTTTGGCAACCTGTAAACAACCAATCCACTAAAACCCCGAATCGAGCATGGTCTTGCCAGCTGCATATGTCCAATCATGTCTCCTTCATATTGTCGCTCTTACCGAAGTCTAAGCAAGGAACTAGATTGCGCAAATAGTCCCACACCTAGTACTCTCTCCTTATTCATACAATGACTTTCGTAACACGTCGCTTTCCTTTTAGTTTGAGTGACACGTAATTACGGATAGGAAATGGTTAGCTCTTTGGTATGCAATGTCCAATTGAATTATGAAAACTGTTATCCCCTCAAAGTTTCTTTAGAACTACGACAGCATCTAACCCAAGTAGGTAGCTTATACTAACTTGGCAAGGCTATAAACAAATCAACGTAGTAGGAGGTAACGTAACATACTAATACCTATCTTTCTTTCAGCCTATAAAGCTACTTTTTATACATCTTTGTGTACATGAACACGGCTGGTAGAGCCTCCTACATTCCCTCCCGCCCGTCTCACTTTGCCCGACCTTTACCATAGGAGGCGCGGTGACAAGCTTTTTTTAGCTAAAGTGTCTTTCAGCTCCGAGAATTAATAGGGAAAATCAAACTACGTGTAATAAAAAACTACCTGGCTGGTTGTTTGGCTCCTGTAAAGATCTCGCTGTGTTTGTTTCACTTTCAAGCAGAACAAACTGCCAAGCCTATTTACCCTCTTGCCATTCGTTTTTTTCTATCCCCACCCCGCATATTCAAACGGAACGACCGGCTAATAAAGCATGGTTGTAATATTTCGGGGGTTAAAATATTGTTGGGAAAAGACAGACGACATGCCTCAACAACTACAGTAGACTTCTCTTAGTTCCAAAGTTTCGTGGCGGTTACAGTTTCGGGGTCTTCAAATGTCGCTACACATTTGTCTACACATCCAGTTAGAAGATCATAGCCTGTGCGTAAACGTGGCAAAGCATCCTGTCATCAAGCACTATAGTACAGAGTAGATACGCCGTAAAGGAACGCGTCCTCTTTCAAGCCTAGGGCCGTTAGCTTCCATGTGTCTCGGCCTGGCTAAGGCAGGGGAGGAAACGATGAAGATTTTGCGATTTTGTTTTCTAATCTAAACCCAGAAAATGACAGGTAAAGGCGGGGTAGGAGTAGTATCATGTTCTAATTCGTCCAAAAGCTCTTGATGATACTTCGGCTAACTTCGACTCCGCCTTTGCACTTCTCAAAAGCTAATCCGTGCCAAACAGCTGAGAAACCTGTCTCATAAGGTTTCATTCTCGGTTAAATTGCCTCCTTAAGTACTAAGCGAAGCAAGTAAGCCATTCATCGACCAATTTGTACAAGTATCATAGTTGCGGGGAAGATCGGTCTTTAGCAATCGCCACGCAGGCATAATATAAGTCGTAATAGGCTTGCCGTAACAATGGTTTGGCTATATAAACATGCTCACAGTTCCCTCTCTCCCCATCCTTTGATACACCATCTCTCACTTCATCGCACAACTGGTTGCCCCTGTGTTTGAATACCGTTGAACCCCGTCACCGAAAAGGCACAAAAATGCAGTACCGCTTCCTTCTGTCAGGACTTTTCACCGCGCTGTATAGTGCAACTCTTGACTACTCGAACCCGGGGGCTTGCTCTGGTGACTGCTGGGCCCATGATCCGGCAGTCATTGTTCGCGCCTCTGATGGCATCTATTTTCGTTTTAATACCGGATCCGAGATTGGCATCTTGAAGGCCAGCAGCCTTGAAGGTCCCTGGACAGCTGAAGGTAGTGCGCTTCCTGGAGGCAGCACTATTGATCTCCCCGGAAATACTGATCTATGGGTAAGCTGCAAGGCACTTTGCTGTAAGAAAGTAAACTGTAAAGAGAACAGGGCTAACCTATCTTATTACATTTATATAACAGGCTCCGGAAGTCCACCTTATTGACGGCATCTACTATATGTACTATGCTGTATCGACTTTTGGCTCACAAAACTCTGCCATTGGATATGCTACCTCTGCCACTATGGAAGTCGGTTCTTGGACCGATCATGGTAGTACCGGTGTTAGGTCGTCTTCCGGCAGTCCTTACAACGCAATCGATCCTAATTTAATCGAAGCCGGTTCATCCTACCTTATGAACTTTGGTTCGTTTTGGGGCGACATCTATCAAGTTTGTTTTTTACCCATTCTCTTACCTGAAGCAGAATACTTTGTACATACTAATAAAATATCCTATTACCAAATAGGTTCCCATGGACAGTCCTACTACAGCATCCTCTGAAACCCCCTATCAAATAGCATACAACGCATCTGGGTCGCACGCCGCCGAAGGATCGTTCATGTACTATCACTCAGGCTACTACTATCTTTTTTGGAGTGCCGGAATCTGCTGTGGCTATGATACCGACAAGCCTGCCGCCGGTGAAGAATACGCTATCAAGGTGTGTCGTAGTACCTCTGCTACTGGTAATTTCGTCGACCAAACCGGGATGAGCTGTACCGCTGGCGGCGGTACTACTCTGCTTTCTAGCCACGACTATGTCTATGGTCCAGGTGGACAGGGTATCCTTGACGACCCTACACATGGCGCCGTAATCTATTATCATTATGGTGAATCTCTTCTTTACAAGTGTCTAAGAAATGTCGAATCGATTTTACTAACTTTCTCAACCAGCGAATACCAACATTGGTCTCGCGGATAGCCAGTATCAATTTGGCTGGAACGTACTTAGCTGGTCTGATGGATGGCCATCCGTTTAAAGCTTTAAAGCAGATAGGTTTTGTAGCAAGTACAACAGCTATGAAATAATCAAGGCAGTAGCTGTATACCTATACAGTTTTTTCCTAATGACCGATATAAATAAATAGCTTAGCGAGTTAGTCTCTTGCTTATTTGGTTATACACTTTACAAACTACGTCGGAGACATAAGAGCGAAAGGAGTCTAGAAGTTGTATAATGTACATGTATGTGTTATGAATATATGGACACAAGCGTATAGGCGACCCTGTAATTTATACGACGATTTCTGTGTAGTAAAGAACGTAATAAATGCATAGACTGAGACTTACTCCGTAGTATAGCTCAGTATACCCCCTTAAGGCCGAGAACGACGCGTCGTTCACATGGCCTTACAGATCAATCTGAAGCTGCGGGGATGAAATACTAGACTGACCGGGGGATCCTGGAACGGACTCCTTGACGTTCACGGCAGAAAGTACACATAGCGGACCGGTCGGTACTTCCGGCCATCTTCGCCAGCCGCTGCATACCCTTGACTTGCACTCGACCATGATCGTCGGCATTGACGTGTGCACTTTCGGCTGCTGACGCCTTCGAAAACGTCATATTAGCCCTGTCCTTTATTAATGGTGGCTCGACTTCGGCCTGCATCGTGGCGCCCGTACATTATGCCGATTTGGCTTGCGACCACGCCCGCAACTACCTGAGAACACTAAAACCGGCCAGGGAAGCAGGCTATGTCAGAGGGCACGGATGCAGCTCTACAAAAAGGGCTTACACACATTTCAATCTGGAAAACACATTTTTTTATTTGTATCTGGTTTGCTGTACTCTGCCGTTCAAGCTTCTTTTGGGGTCAACTTGGGATACAAACTACTATTGTCGATATATAGTAATCTAGACGAGCCACAGCATGTTGTGACTCCTAGGAGGACTAGGATACTAAAAAATAAACGGAGGGTTTCTTTGAAATATTAACGTAGCCTTTCACCCCCAATGGCATAACTGGCTAGAACAGAAACTTCTCAGAATTTTGACGTATCCTTGAACTTCTGTCTGATTTCTTCTGGCGTTAGTGGTTTTGTCTCGGAAACTAGAACTGGACCGGCGACTGTGTCTGGGGCGTATTGTCTCAGCGATGTTGTTTTGGGCTTATAGTTGACTTGTATTTGCAAGTTGAATTCCCCATTCCGAGTTTCTATGTCACCGGCATGATTCAGTACGTCTGAAGCCACACGTATTGCGTAGAGGGTGTGTATTATCGAGTACCCCTTGCATATCAAGCCTGAAGTCTTCATCAGAACACAGAGTCTTTGCCTTGTCGCCAAAATTTTGGAGCTTGTCATCCGAGATTTTCTCGATGAAGTCTTGGAGAAGCTTCTTCTTGTTGCGCCCCATGTCGACGATGCGTAAACAATATATGCGCCTGTAAATGATCCGTGCAGCAGATCAACTTGGATTTGCATTCGCATGTCCGGGAGGAGGAAGACTTTAGGATGGAGAACCTTCGCGGAGTTCCGGTATTTATGGGTTTAGAATTCCCTCACCCCCTCATCTCACCCCCCTCCACAGATGGCTAAGTCGAGCTCGACTCGGGCATCAATGCATTCTCTTCCACGTAAGATGCCGAGATATCGCTGCAGTATTGGTCGTCTAGGGTTGTGTAAGCCAAACTCTCACTAATATGAGTAGGCCAAACCCCGCAGTGCCAAGACCGACCCACATCCTTAGGTACGGAGTATTATTACAGAGTAGTCCGTACAACCTACTTGTATCGAAGCACGTGAATTGGGTTCCTGGATTGGAACCCCCGTCAATGCCAATTTTTTTCTATTCGGGACCCCGAAAGTCCAACAACTCCTCCTCGCCCTGCGGCTACGGTTGTGACAAGAATGGCTCGAACGTCGCGGGCCGGACTGGACTGGGACGATGGCGGCATGGACCTGAAGCCCCGTTGGGTGCGTGAGCCCGATATAGAAGCCATTCAACGGGTTTGTTGTCGCGAACTGGGCTTGGCAAATGACGCACCCTGCACTGTCGCCTTCCTTGCCGCCGGTGCCTTCAACAAGGCGTACTTTGTTCAGAGTTCGAGAGGCAAGATGATCATGCGAGTCTCGCTTCCCGTAGAACCCACCAACAAGACGCGTGGAGAGGTGGCAACGATGCGTTGGATCCGCAGTCACACAGACATCCCGGTGCCAAAAGTGTTTGCCTTTGACGTGTCGAGCGAGAATGAGATCGGATTTGAGTGGATTCTCATGGAGCTGATGCTGGGCGCCACTGCAGACAGCCGGTGGCGACGCATGTCCGACGCGCAGAAGACGGCTCTCGTCCATCGCATGGCCGACTTCCAGGCACAGCTCTTGAAACATTCTCTAACCAGCGACGCGTTTCGAGGAATCGGAACTCTCGAACCGTGCCGCGGTGATGGCGGAGGCGACGAGCCCGCCACACCCGGACAGATGGTGTCCATGTTCTTCTTTTGGGGCGATCGCTTCGACTATGACGTCGACAGAGGGCCGTTTCGATCCAGCCACGACTGGATCGAGGCACAGCTGAGCACTGTGAAGCACGATCAAATCACCGCAGCGCAGAGAGCAGAAGATGAGGATAACATTGAGGACGCAGAAAGAACGAAGCTGGTTGCTGAGAGACTGTCAGGGCTTACGTCCAAGGTCTTCCCATCGATTGTATACCAGCCTGAACACACCGTCCTCTGGCACGGCGACCTCTCTCTGGGGAACATTCTTGTCGACGAGAACGGAGCCATCACGGCCGTGATTGACTGGGAGTGCGTCTCGGCCGTACCTCTCTGGGCAGCCTGCGAAATGCCCAAGTTCTTGGGAGGTGCCGAAAGAGAAGAAAGGCCGGAGCGAGAGGCTTATGCAGACGAGAGCGAGTGCGGATCCGATGAGGAGAAATCGGACGTCCAAGACGACGGCCTCGACAACGAGGGGAAGAACGAGTTGTATTGGATACATCTCATGGAATATGAGCAGACTCAACTGCGGAAGGCATACGCGGCAAGAATGCACCAGCTGCACGAAGCCTGGGCTGTCGCGGCCAAGGAGGGCGCGTTGAAGCAGGACATACTGCGCGCAATCAGTCTATGCAGCGACGGGATATATTTGGAGCGGATTGTGAAATGGATCGACGGTACCGAGAAGGGGGTATTCCGAAGACTAGATGATTGTATCAGCATGGCTTAGAAGACAACATGACAGAATGAAAAATGCATTCACTGCAATGATAGTTTCGGCTTTGGCCCTATAAGCGGAATTGATTCCTTCGCCTTTGGCAGTTTTCCTTAGGGCCCGCCATTTCCTCGTTTCGCATCTACTTGGCCGTGGCTTGGTCCCTGTGATGTCCTGTGCTCGCCCTGAAATACGACTCAACGGACCTTTATAACAATCAATACAGAATCATACATGCAATACACAGTACAATACAACTCGACCGGAGAACGTGCCAGGTATGAATACAAGCCTGGACAGGTCCAACAAAAACAGCAAAGCGTCAGTGCATCCTACGAGCAACCGCAAAGCAATGTCCCAACTACTCCGTGTCCACCAGCGTCTCGTCCGTCTTGGAGCTCTCCCCGGCCTTCAGCTGCGGCACGGCCGATGTTCCCAGCGATTTGGTCAGGGCCGTCAGCATCAGCTTCAGCTCAGCCACCTCCGATCGCAGCTCGCGCACCTCCACCACCGCCAGCTCGTCCTCCACGTTCGGCCGCACACGCTCGACCGTCTTGTTCCAGCCGTCGGCCTCAAAGTCGACCGTCGTCGTGCCGGCCGCATCGCCGCCTAGTCCCAGCCCCAGCTGCTCCCACTCCTCCACAGTGTCGTCGTCCGCGTCGCCACGCAGCCGGTTCGTCTGGATCTCGCGCGCCTGTCGCGTCTCAAAGTACGCTGCCAGCACCAGCAGCGGCGAGTACAGCACCGCCATCACGTAGTCGTTCAGCCGCTCGTACGTCCGCTTGCTCATCCACCACTCAAACGGCAGCGCCAGACAGAAAATCTCAATCAGGTTCAGCGGCGGGATGAACACGTTCTCGTCTGGCGCCCGCACAAACTGCATCGTCTTCTGCGCAAACAGCGCCAGATACTCGTCGTCTGCGTTTTCGTAAATGTCCTCGTACGCCGAGTTGTACAGCGCAATCAAAATGTTGAGCAGCACCACCATGACGATAAACGTGAAGCAGTAGTACAGGATGATGCCAAACGGATGGCCAAACTGCTCGAAGCCCTCAAAGTCGGGGCTCTGCATCACCGCGTTGGCCATCGCCTGCACGATAAAGCCAACGTCGCCGAGCACGTGGTCCTCTGCAATGTCCAGCCCGATAAACGACTGAAGGAAGCCCACCAGGATGACGATCAGCAGCGCAAAGAAGATGACCGACTCCTTCATCATCACCTTGAGCACCACCAGCATCGCCCCGAAGAACCGGAAGCTGTCGAGGTACAGCAGCAGCCGGATCCAGAACATCGGCGCGCTAAAGGCCAGGAAGTTGTAGCTCAGCTCGTTGAAGTGCTCGCGCGGACCCTTGAAGTCCACGTCGCCCGTCGATGGCTTGCTAAAGGCCACAAACCGCAGGGCCAGGCTGGTCAGCAGCAGTGAGTACAGCAGCCCGTTGAACGCGTCCCAGAACCCGAGGATGTAGTAGCCTGCCTTCCAGATCTTGGCAATCTCGTCAAACAGGAAGCCAAACGTAAACAGGTACAGCACAATCTCCACAAAGTCCAGGTCGCCGCTCCGGTTGATCGTGTTGATCGCAATCGTGAAGAGCCCGAGGTAGATGAGCGAGAGCAGCATCTGCGCCGCGTTC
The DNA here is from genome assembly GCA_001455505.1 of Leptographium lundbergii. Lineage (NCBI taxonomy): Eukaryota > Fungi > Ascomycota > Sordariomycetes > Ophiostomatales > Ophiostomataceae > Leptographium > Leptographium lundbergii. The sequence goes on from LDEF01000010.1 coordinate 334,036, forward strand.
TGGTACATCGGCGCCCGCATCCGGTCCGGGTCCATGTGCGACAGAAACGACGTGTCGTCGCGCCCCTTGTAGTCCACAAAGTTCGACGGGTCATCCTCATCCTGCACCAGCCAGCCGCGCCACAGGTACCCAATGCACTTCTGGTAGCCCGACGATCCGATCACACGCAGCGCGTGCAGGTCCACCGCCTTCTCGATCACGTTGGACGGCAGCGTCGGCTCTCCGTCGATCAGGATCGCGTAGCGCTTCAGAAGGACCGAGTGCATCAGGTAGTCGTTGTCCTCCTCGTTCTCGATGCTGCCTGCATTAGAAGCCCACTCACTGACAAGAGCCGGGATCGGAAGAGAGCCTGGACGTACATTTGCTTCGCAATCACCTCGCACGCGATGCCGCGCACCTGGTGCATGCTCGCATCCCAGAGCTCGGCAAGAGCCTGGTGCCGGAACCAGCGTTTGCAGATGAGCAGACAGAACACCTGTTGTATGTCAGATTTGCTCACTCTTCTAAGCCTCTCCCTCTTCCGGAAGCGGGGAAACCCACCACACAGCCCTTGTACTCCTCACCGCCGGCTTCTTTCGCGGCTTTGATGACCGTTTTGTTGATGATCTTGCTGTGGGAACGTGTTACGAGCTCCTCCTCCATCTCGCAAGGGATGCATTGTTCGACCAGGTAATGGAGACGGATGGCAATCTTGGTAACCTCGGCAGGCAAGATTGCCGACTCGAGGTTGTCCTCGACATATGCGGGAAGTACTGGACAGACAAAAGGTCAGAATTTTCTTGCCTGAGCAGTTGTCTGCGTCGTGGGACCGGGGACACTCACGACGTCGGCGTGTGTCTTCCAGGAGGCCCTGGTGTTCGTGGGACGGGTGCTTGTTCCAGCCCAGAAGGTTGCGCCAGACAGAGCCGCCTGAGCGGCGCGCACCTCGACCAGTCATCGTGAAAGGGTTGGGGCAAGAGACGTTTCGCGGGCCAGCTATCGTGGGTTGGTGACGCTGCTGTGGCCTCGATTGACGAACGTTGGGAAAAAAGGGTCTCGAGAGAAGACAAACAGAATGCGGGAATCAGATAATTAATGTACGTCGTTGGATCTCTCCATTTTCTTCCACTTTCTCAGCCGGCTGGGTTGCCCGCTAAGCCAACACCCATGTAGCAGCATGCTAGTGCGCGAGAACAAGGGGCGAATGCAAGGAAAATGCAAGAGAAACGCAGGAAGCTCGCCGAGATTTTTGTGGCTCCCAGCGGTGGACAGATCTTTAGCTCGAAATGACGTTGACGTCGGCTTGGCTTGTCGCTATATCGCGATCTGAGGTGGGGTTCAGGCGGTCCAACCACACAGCGGCGTTTCAGGGGAGAGCTGAGCGTGAAGAGGCACGAAGAGGCACGCTAACGGCCTATCCGGCTAGCATGAGCCAGCTGGAACGCCCCCCCCCCCATAATGATCGTGAGATTGAGTCCTGACCTCTTTCTGCATTTCTGTAGTAGTGGATCGATGCGCTGCACATGGGTCAGGACACCTGCAGACGATGCCACATGTCTTCTTAGCGGGAGGGTCTCTTGAGATCTTGATCGCTGGGTCGGTAAGAACCTCTGGAAATGGATTCCACAAGATGCGGAGTAATATTCGTATTTCCAGCGCTAACAACCAGCGAACAGAAGTCAGGGATCAAAGCCGGGACAGTCCAGCCACAACGACGACAATTTGTGGCATGCAGAGCAGTGCAGCCAGACAAACGGCATCGTGGAGAGAGAATGTGTGACGAGATCATGGACAAGCTCTCCATAGTGCTCTGCATTCTCGCATTGTGTTCCAGTCCATTTTGTCGCTTTTCTCTTCTCTTTCCTCCCGCTTCTTGGCTCACCGGTTGGAAGACTCTGCAACCGTGGTAGATTCGTAATTGTCCATCATCTTGACGCATGGCCGGAAGAGCACCGGTTGCAGCCGACGTGGAAGCCACATGCGCCGGCTTTGTGCCCAACGGCCGATACCGGATAACACCTGTTGGTGATTGAAGAGCGGCCATCGCTCTAGGCCATTGGAATGGGCTGCCGTCAGACTCGCATGCGCCTAGACCAATAGTCTTCACACAGCCCACTTGGCTGCCTGGAATGGCTTGAAAAGCAAACCAATGACAGGTGGCCGCCGTTCCTTGTCGTTTCTTCCTGCAGCAGGCCTCGATTCTGGGCCGAGTAATGGAACAACAAGGCTGACTGCAGCCGCTGGATGACACAGCGGCACGGACTGGGGGCCCACCGCCGCTGCATAGGCTTATTTTTGTGATGCTTCGTCTGTGATCCTGTGAACATGAGGAAGGCCTCAGTCAGCAGCTAATATACTGTCCCGGGCTGCCGTGGCCCAAGCTTTCTCCCCATTGCTCAAACTGCCTCCCCACCTAGGCAAGAGCTCCAGGCAGCCATGACTGGTGGGGCCATATCCGTCTCACTGCCTAACACCCAGTATATTCTCTCTTCCATAATGGCATCTTCCCAGGCATCGCAGCCTTTCCAGGCGGCAATACTTATACTTGGTCTTGCCGTCTCGCTGGCCTTTCTTCCCCTTTTCTACTTCTCGTCTACACCCTTCTTTCTGGATCTGATTGCATTCGCATTCTCCCGTCTCCAATCTCCATCTGCCGCCGTGAAGCGTTGGGTCTGCTTCAAAACTGCATTTCCAGAGCACAAACCACACCTTGCAGATTCTTGCAGCACCCCGAGCCAAGCACCAGACACAAACTCGAACTCGAACGAGCACCAATCTACTGGCCTTTCTCTCCGAAATCTTAGCCACCCAGGCCACGAACCACCGTCTTGGCTCTTCTTGCACACCGACTCCTCAACGCATCTGTGCCTCGTCCCCTATCGATTTCGAAGCTTGCCTCGTGACTGATACGTAGGTCTCCGGTTCTGCCGAGTCCAGCAGCACACCCCCTCTTTTCCCTACCACTCACCGCGCTGTCCCCTGCCGTTTGCTTCCCGCAGACTGGCCATTGCACGCTGCTGCTCGTCGCCGCCGTTGTCGCACGAAGGCAACCTACCATCTGGCAGTCGACAAAAAGCTACCATCTGGCGCTATTATTACTTGTTCCCTATCCGCAGAAAACGAACAGAACGGCGCCGCTAACAGCCTGAGCCATCATAGCACACTACGCTATCCCGTTTTCGATCACCTTCACATCTGTCGGCTGACCGCCCACATTGTTTTAAAGTACTCCGTACCCCCCTGGCCGCTATCGACAGCCCAGGTCAGCGTACAAAACTTGACCAGCGTGCAACTCTGTTTCTCTCGATCCTTTGCTGCTTTTTCCTTTGCCGTGCTTGCTCCTGCAACGTCTGCAAGGCCTAAACCAACGTCGTTTGCCTCTGTGCCCTGTCGTTTTGTCACCACTGCGCCCGCGCTTCACTCACGCTACAGTTACGCTACGATCGCGCTACAGCAGTTCCCTATTTGCGCCTAAAACGGGTTTGAGCCCGCTTCTCCCCGCAATCCCACTATGGATTCTCAGGTTGTCACCATGGATGTCTCCAAAACCAGGCCGGAGGAATCCACAAAGGCCAGCGTCGACCCCGTCTCCACAAAGACGTCCGAAATAGACCAGAAGACCAAGGACCACACCGACGCGACCATTAAGAAGGCGGCCAGGGATAAGTCGGCCAAAAAAGCCGACAAACATGGGAAACTTAAAAAGGCTAAGCAACCTGCCAATCATGTCGTCGAAGAAGAGTCATCCGATTCTGATAGTGCCCCGACGTCGTCTTCAGACCTATCCTCGGATATCACAGATGATTCTAGCTCGTCTGATTCCGAAGAGAGCCACAAGAAGAAACACAAGTCGAAGCAACGACATGGCTCTGATAAGGCAAGGAGGAAGCTTGTTAGAACAAAGCGGTCCAACAGAATCATCACGATCCCGGAGACCTCTGGTTCCGGATCCGATTTCGCCGGCTCTGGGTCCTCTAATTCGGATTTGAGTGACGCCGGCTCGTCAAGCTCTGACAGCGAAGACAATACTAGGGGCTCGAGGAAGAGTCGCAAAACCCGCCAGTTGCAATTTCAGACCCAGCAACAACAGCAACAGCAGGACCTCACGAGACTCCTTCTCCTGCAGCAGCAGCAGCAACAGCAGCACCCCCCATCCCCGATGCAGCGGTATGATCCGTATCAGCAATACGCGGCTCCGGCGTATTACGGGTCTCATTTGGGTAACCAGGCCATGAATCCCCTCGATGTCCATATGGGCGGACTCACCCCCAGTTACGCACAGCCTCCACATCTGGTAAATACACTCGGTGGTTACGACCGTGGCTTGGGAATCCGTCCACCTCCACCAGGTACCAACAATGGAGTTCAGCGTGGCCGTCTGCATAACCTGAAAAGCATCATACCAGACGATCAGCGGAAGTCGTCCAGGCGAAGGCGACCCAGGACGTCGCGCCTGGATTTCAAGCGTGTTGACCAGGTTTGGGACAGTTCTATTCATAACTACAAGCTGCAAGACACTGCTGAAGGGTTCACGGACCCGGAGTATGAAGGATACTTGTTCCATGTGCGCCGCACTTTTGACTGGGAAGGAAAGTACAAGCAGACTGTCGTCGACATTAAAAGCAAGCTGCTTCGTGACAGCCTCCAAGACGTGATTGGCGACGTCAAGGGTGTCAGCTTGGTGGAGGAAGTACCAAAGCTAGATCCTAATCTGCTTTTCTTATACCTGGAGGATATGCGCAAGCATATCAAGGTGCTCAAGAAGTCAAAGCCGAACGGAAAGAAGAAGGTCGCCAAGAAGGAGCGGAGGACGCTTGAGAAGAAGACACAGCAGCTAAAAGTCCTTGTCAAATACCTTGAGAAGGACTATGAGTCCGTGAAAAAGAAGTAAGAGCCCGGTTTCCCGCTCATACACGGCCATCTTTAGGTCCACATTTGCTGACTTTCTTAGTCTAAATCCACTTTTGGAAAATGGCTTGATCACGTTTGACTTTCTATGGGCTCTTTGGAAGCCTAACACCCTTGCCTATGCAACCACGTATGGCTCAACCGAAGAGCCCCGCGTGTTTAAGGTTGAGATGGCTGAAAAGCATTTCAGCGTCATGAAGGGAGACTTCTACTACATTGAAGGAAAGGCACGTTATCGGTCTGCTTACTTATCGTTTTGTTCCTTTGTGGTTTCTTTTGCTGACAACTTCGGCGTCCTCAGTATTTTGAATACGATGGTAAGCGCTTCGGATTTGGAAGCATGGCAGACGAAATTGGCGAGTTCCGCGGTGCTCGCAAAATCACAAGCTTGCCGGTGTACCCTTTACAGTACCACAAGAATGAGAAAGAGCTTCGCGAAAGACTCATTACTCGCGGCAAGAAATTTGTGGCTCTGAGCGGCGTTCAGTACAAAAGCTATGAAGGCATGGCTTATTATAAGAAGAAGAAATCGGCTGTCAAGGTCAATATCACCGGACGTATCATGATCGATCCCAGCATTCATCGACGGATCAATCCGAACTACCCCATCTCGATAGTTCGGTCCAGTGATCATGACTTGGCGTCCGGGGACGAAGAATCCAACGGTGAACGGGATGACGGATGCGGGTTTGCCTCTCAATCAGAGTCGGACACTGGTCGACAGCAAAGCCACCTCGAGACCTTCCGGGACGCAAAGGACGGCAGCATCTCAGCCAGGTCTATGGCGGACAACAGCAATAAAGAAGCAGAGGCGGCCGAAAATGAGCCGGATAAGAAGAGAGATACGGCCGGGTCGAGCAGCGGTAGCAGTACTGCAGACGATACCGACGAGAAGGCCGAAAAAGCCCCCCCTGAGTTCGTTGACGAGGAGTACTTGCTAGCCTCGCCGGTTGTATTGGGCTTTGCGTTTGCTGAGAAGCTCTGGCTTGAATTCACGGTGTCGAACGTCAACGAGATCCAGTGGAACGAGACTGCATACGATTCACTGGTTCTAGAGCCAAAAACAAAGGATATTGTCAAGGTCAGCCTTTCTCTGCCTTATTGTCTTGTCCAGTTTCTCCTCTCTAACACAAGATATCTGGTGTAGGCACTTGTTGAGTCGCACAAATACCACGCGGCAGAAAGCATCGACGACGTGATTCAGGGCAAGGGCAAGGGTCTTGTTGGTACGCCCCCCTCCAAATCCTCTGTCTCCTGAACTTTGGTGAATTCCTAACGTCGGATTGTAGCTGTGCTACATGGACCACCAGGAACGGGCAAAACACTCACAGCAGAAGGCATATCAGAGCTGCTTAAGTGCCCCTTGTACATGGTGTCTGCAGGCGAGTTGGGCACTGACTCCCGATTTCTCGAGACGGAGCTGCAGAAGATACTCGACATTTGTCATGCGTGGGGTGCGATTTTGCTGCTTGACGAGGCCGACGTCTTCCTTGAGAAGCGCAACATGCACGACATTCACCGAAATGCATTGGTCAGCATCTTTCTCCGTCAACTAGAGTATTTCCAGGGCATATTGTTCCTGACGACGAACCGTGTCGAGGTACGTGCACTTTTCCACCCCCCCCCCCCCCCCC